>BQNB010014293.1:9171-70870 GCA_026074375.1 Tanacetum coccineum
CATGTAAAACGTGGGGCTACGAACTCACCTTTAGTGAGCGAATAACAAGAATATCACAGATAATGCGCCACGCAAATCGTCAGATGCAACCTATTTAAATTAAGGTCGTATAAGTACTAATCACATTGGGTAATTACTACCATGCATGATTCTATATAGCTAATCACCATCTAAATGTTTGAGTGAAATCATGTTTATAAAATCAAAACATTTATAAACATACTTTTGGTAAAAACGTCATAACTTTCACGTTTTAAGTCTGTTTCTTGCGTTTCTTATGCCCATGCTTTCGTATTAGGACGAGTTATCATAATTTGATATTTTCATAACTTTGATCCTCTGATGAACAGTAATTTTACTGCTCACACCAGTTATAAAGTTATTTTTATAGTTTTAGTTATCGTAAAACCCGTAAACGTCATATTTTATTCGTTATAGTTCTGTTTTTAGTGATTCTTTCGAGCACGTTCTCGTAGTTGAAAGTTCTACTTATTTATGAGGTTTACAAAAATAATTATTTCTGTCATGAATAGTAACTTTTATAAAAATAGTTTTATAAAAGTATTAATTGTCGTAAACTCGCGAAATTCATAACTCGTTCGTTATTAATTGAAAAATTACGATTCTTATCATTTTGGAATCCTAAAAATATGTATTATTTGTTAAAAATACCAAACTTGCTGTTTGAATAATTTTTATAAAAATTCTTTTACGACTCTGTTTATTAACGTATAACTTGTTTTTACCGTAACTTTTTCGTTATCAAACCATTTATCAAGTTTCTTACATGTACGGATTCGTCTTGAGATGTATTATCTTATAAAAATATAAAATAAATATATTTTTATACACTTTTTGGACAGAATGTTTGATTGACTTTACTAAGTCTATATATAACCTTATTTTTATACTTTTCCACTTTTGTAATCTACCACAAGTCTCATATTTCATATATGTCATATTTGTTACATATAATAAGAGTTCATTAGTCCATAATTGTCCATTTGTGTCCAAATTTACCAAGTCCATATTAATACTTTTATCCCTTAACTTTCATAAGTAATCATTATATCACTAGTTTATACATAACTCTTTTTACATATAAACCATGAGTGTACAATTGTATTTCTTCCAACATGACCTTATTTTAGTATTCAAGTAACATGATTAAAAGTCCATAATCAACATTAACATGTTATTTGCCTTTTCTTTTACTAATAACATATTAAGTAACTTTTAAAACCCTCATTAGTACATAATCATGTTTGCATCAAAACAACATGGTACAATACTTTCTCATCCATTTTAACATGATATTAGCAATATCACAACATATGTAAAAGTGTACAAAATGGTCATTACAAGTGAAAACTCCATTAAATGCTAAAAATCCTAAATGGTGATTCATGATAAAATATAACTAACATATGCATATAATGATAAATGTAAGATCATAAAGAGTTCTAGATGACCTTATGATGAATGAAGATGATGACTAACACAATCTAAACCCTTGTTTAGATTAGAAACCAAAGCTTGCACAATATTAACCCTAGTTTTCCAAGTGAAAACCCTAACTTCTCTTTTCTTGATTAATGCTTGAAAATGGTTAGCCAATGCTTGGAAACATCTTAGAATATCTTAGATATGATGTGTATAGGTGTGTATAGGTTGTAGAAAATTTGATATGGATTTGGTATTGTGGGTGTTTGATGCCGTGGGTTGGCTAGAGCACAAAGGAGAGGATTTTTGCTTTTCTAGTTAAGTGTTTTGATATCTATGAGTTTCTTACACTAGTATACATGTATATATGGTAGTCCTTGGTCAAAAAGTGTGCATTAGCTAGTCAAGAATACCTTGAGGGTTTTATGGATCTTGTTTCTTGGTCTTTGGTCAAAGAGACAACACTAGCTAGGTTTTTAATGAGCAAAAGATGTACAAGACTATGTTGTATGAAAAATGAGTGCTCCTTGGTCTCCAAGTGTTGTTGCCGTGGGTTTTTGAGAAGCAAAAGGCTTCTAGAAGCCTTTTGATAACTAATACAACATCTAGTGAAAATATAAGCAAGTTACAACTTGTAGCTTTTATAATAAAGATGTTTACTTGCAAGCATTTGTATATTGTTTGATTTTTCTTGTGTACAATATGTAAAGTAATATTAACTTAGGTAATTTAATAAAACTTTAGGTATTGGGTACAATCGTGGGTATTTGTTGAAGCGTAGATTAATTAACGTGCTTCCGGTTATGCCTAAACGCACTTTATCGCGAAACGAATATAATTTACGTAACCGATAAAAATAAATGAACAATGACCATAATTATTCTCAAAATAATTATTTAATACTTGATTGATATAAACGTTTAATCGATTGATGCCCGTTTACATTGAACACTAATTTTTGGCGTACGCGATTTAACTTAACGTTTATGATTTAAAACAAACGCGTACAATACAAAAGATACATAGTAGATTTATCGTCGTCGTCAATGACTTGAAAACACAGGGTGTTATAGACTTCCCCCGTTAAACGAGCCTTGTCCTCAAGGCTTACGATGCAGCACTTGACGACGGTGTGAGAGGAACCACCTATGTAAATGTTGAGGTTTTGCCGCCTTAAGGAGCATGGACTTTGGCTCTTACAACATTTATGAATTGGATATGGACACATGGCTTGTATAGTGTCAGGAGTTTCTTATGTGTTTGAAAACTTGGGTGTATTTTATTTTTAGGAATTCAAATGGGTTAAAGGGTTCAATTCTTATAATACCCTGATTCTCGAATATTTGAACGTGTAATTTACTAAGACGAAAATTCAATCCTCGGGACATTTTTATTTATGCACTTGTTTTTTTTAATGTTTAATTTTTCATGCAAAATTGGGGAGGATTGTTGGAAATTTAGTGTAATTGTAGGAATCGGGTCATACTTGGAAATGGGATTGGAGGTACGGAGTGTACACCTATCAAGTCACTTATTTTCCTTGACTCTTTTAGTGGTTAGATTAAATAGGTGGTTACAAACATTTAAGTTGCAGGTTTGACTACATTAAATGTTTGTAACAACTTTTGCCTATTTAAGTGGCAGGTTTGACTGCATTAAATGACCACATTTAATTTGATCATGTAACCACTAATTTCCTAAATTATGAAAGATAATTATAGAAGAGATTAAATGATCATTAATCTCTCATTAATTCCATTGACTAGGTGTTGAGTATTTCCCCTATAAATAGGGATCTCAATTGCATGAAAACACACCAACAGAAAACAAAAACACATAGAAACACAGGGTTCTTGATCTGTGCCGAGAACAAGAACAAACACTTGGTTTTATCCCAAGGAGGTATTCGTGATACCCCCCCCCAATGGCAGTAGGGTTCGAGATCTTCTTTGGAAAGTGATTACACGAATTCAAGTGATATCCGGTAACTATCTTTGGTAATTAGCTAGGATATTGATTGTCTTCACCCTGATATGGGGCACACAACAACCAACAGTTATCACAACAAATCTATACTAAACTCAAATCCTAAACTAAATCCAAATCAAAATTTAAACCCGTATACAAATCAAACATATGTTTGATTTGTATATAAGGATTTCACTATTCAAATATATCATATGTAGGTGTGGAATGAAATGGTTTCACTAATGCAACAAAAATGTTTGGGTTGTATGTTCACTACGTTGGTTTGAGTTTGATGGGATCACTCCTCATATATTATTTACTTTCTTTTTATATTTGTCAAGAAAAATGCATAAGAGATAAACCAACTTGAGAACCAACATCTGGTACATTATATGATGTATGGGTAGTCATGATACATGGAACCTATGAAGCATGTACACTTCATCCGTATCAAATCTTAGTGTATCTTTCACATCGAATCTCAATCAAGAAACTAGCAAGTTGCATTGGTCCAACTTGCATACTTATCTCTAAATAAGCTTAGCATATTTTATCATATATAATCATCTATAAATAGCCTTTAAAGATCACTTATAGAGACAACATTCTCTCATAACTCTTTATCTATAGCTTTGCATCTAGCTTTTAAGCATGTTCATATATGCCATTACGATCAATAAATGATCAATACTGACATTACGATCAATAAATATATCAATATATGATATATTTTTGTAACTTTTATGTATTGGGTATAAATGTGGGTATTTGTTGAAGCTTAGAAAAGTTTTGGCGGTTCCGGGTATGCCTAAACGTATTTTATTGGGAAACGAAAATCACTCATACGCAACCTAATAAAAAATAACATGAACAATGTGTATAATTATCCCCATTATAAATAATTACTTAACCCTTGTTTGATATAAACATTTAATTGTTTGATGCCCGTTTACATTGAACGCTAATTTTTAGCCTGCGCGATTTAGCTTAACGTTTATGATTTAATAACAAAACGCGTTACATAAAAAAGAATACATAGTAGATTTATCGTCGTCAATGACTTGAAAACACAGGGTGTTATAGACTTCCCCCGTTAAACGAGCCTTGTCCTCAAGGCTTACGATGCAGCACTTGACGACAGTGCGGTCTTGGTGAAGAGGTGTGTGTATTTCTTCTTGAATTGGTCTTCACGTTCCCACGTGAACTCAGGACCTCTCTTGGAGTTCCATCGAACCTTGACTAGTGGAATGCGGCTTCGCTTCAACCATTTAACTTCACGATCCATGATCTCAACAGGTTCCTCAACAAACTGAAGCTTGTCATCGAAATGAAGTCCATCTAACGGAACGGCTAATGGTTCGTCGGCATAACACTTTTTCAAATTTGATACATGAAATGTATTGTGAACCCTACTTAGCTCTTCTGGAAGCTTGAGTTTGTAAGCAACCTCCCCAACCTTTTCTAACACCTTGAAAGGTCCAACATACCTGGGGTTTAAATTCCCTCGTTTGCCAAAACGTACGACCCATTTCCAAGGCGAAACTTTAAGCATAATTTTATCCTCGACTTGGAATTCCATCGGTTTACGCTTCAGATCGGCGTAACTCTTTTGTCGATCACGAGCGGCTTGCATCCTTTGCTTGATTCGGATGATTCTCTCAGTCATCTCTTGAATTAGTTCTGGACTGAGGATTTGAGCTTCTCCAACTTTGGTCCAACAAATAGGTGAACGACACTTTTAACCATAAAGTGCTTCGAATGGTACGACCTTGATGCTAGTGTGATAGCTATTGTTATAAGAGAATTCAACTAACGGTAAGTGATTAACCCAACCTTTTCCGAAATCGATCTATGCACAAAGCACGCAATACCATATCCTCAAGAGTTTGAATAATCCTCTCGCTTTGTCCGTCTGTTTATGGATGGTACGCAGTACTCATATCCAAGTTAGTACCTAAAGCATACTGAAGTGACTTCCAGAAATTTGATGCGAATCTTGGGTCGCGGTCACAAATGATTGAGACAAGTATTCCATGTCTCGTGACAACCACCTTTAGGTACATTCTTGCAAGTTTGTCTATCGGATCAGTCTCTCTCATTGGTACAAAGATTGCGGACTTAGTGAGTCGGTCAACGATCACCCAAATAGTGTCGTAGCCCTGCGACGACTTAGGAAGCTTCGTGACAAAATCCATATTGATGTTGTCCCACTTCCATTCAGGTATCTTGGGTTGTTACCAACAATTCCCTGGTGGTCATTTGAGTGTTCGCCTATAACCTTAGTGACATGTCAAACACTTGCTACATAGGTGGCAATGTCGGCTTTCATATTGGGCCACCAATATAGCTTCTTCATATCTTGGTACATCTTGTCGGAAACCTGGTAGATTAGTGTATTTTGAATTGTGGCCTCCGTGTATAATCACAGTCCTCAATGTTGCCATAACATGGTAACCTAACTACTGCATTGAAGCATGATTTCCTTCCGCACGCGGTTCCAACTTTTTCCTTTCTTAGCTTTCTCTGGATCCTTAGCATTTTCAGCAAACAATGCCTCTAATCATCTTCGTTCTTGTTGATCCTCTGGTTTTTCGTGCTTCAGTCTGAGCATTCAAGATTTGTTTGGGAAGATCCAAGCCAATAGTCATGACTAAAGGCTTCGAACTCTTAATGGTTGATCCTCTCTCCTTCCTGCTTAGAGGCATCATCTACAAACAACGTTTGCCTTTCTGGGTGATAACGAATCTCACAGTAGTTAATCATCTGAGCATACTACAACCAACGATGTTGCCTCATGTTCAACTCTTTCTGATTAAGAATGTGTTGTAGACTCTTATGATCAGTGAACATCGTGCACTTGGTTCCATATAGGTAGTGCCTCCATAATCTTGTAGAGTGAACCCTTCGTCCAGCTTCAAGTCAAGTGTCGTATAGTTCTTCTCATGAATCTTTAGTTGGCGTGATGCATAAGCAATCACCTTATCTTTGCATTAACACAGCGCCCGAACCTTTATTTAAGAAGCTTGTCGCGTATGCAATAAATCTTCCGTCCTTCCTTTAGGTGAGGCCAGGATTGATGCACTGCACAACTTCTGCTTCAACAGTTGAAAATCTGCTTCTTGTTTATCACCCCACTCAAACTTGACCTTCTTCTGGGTGAGCTTGGTCATCGGTTTGGCGATCTTCAAAAACCCTTTAATGAATCTACGATAATACCCAGCAAGACCTGAAAATTGACGAATCTTCGTTGGTGACTTAGGAGATGCCTAATCTTTAATGGATTCGATCTTGGCAAGATCCTCATGAATTCCCTCACTATCAATCACGTGACCAAGGAACTGTACTTTGGAATCTAAAAATCACACTGGAAAATTTGGCATTACAACTCCCTCTTTGCTTAAGCAATTATAATATTAGTTAAGGTGCTCTGTGTTCTTGCTTGTTCTTTGTTATTAGATTTTCGTCAATAAAGACATCACGAATTTATCCAAATATGGTTTGCACACCCGATTCATAAGGTTCATGAATACGGCAGGTGCGTTTGTCAAACCAAATGGCATAACTTGAAATTCATAACGGCCCTAACGAGTCCTGAAAGTGGTTTTCGAAATGTCTTATTCTCGAACCCTCAGTTGGTGATAACCCGACCTTAGGTCGATCTTCGAGTAGATACTCGACCCTTGAAGCTGATCAAATAAATCATCAATTCTTGGGAGCGGATAACGGTTCTTCACCGTTAGTTTATTCAATTCCCGGTAATCAATGCACATCCGGAATGATCCGTCTTTCTTCTTGACAAACAAGACCGGAGCTCCCCAGGGTGAGGAACTGGGTCTTATAAAGCCTTTTTCAGATAGTTCTTTTAGTTGCTCCGACAACTCTTTCATTTCAGAAGGTGCCAATCGATAAGGCGCCCGAGCTACGGGTGCAGCACCAGGTATCAAATCGATTTGAAATTCCACTTGTCGAGTCCTAATAGTCGAGGAAGACCCAGAGCAAGTCCTCAGAAAGACTTCAGGGAAATCTTGAACTATTGGTACATCCTCAAGTCGCTTCTTCTCCGACTTGTATTCAACCTCATTTGTAGTGATTAATTCATAATAAATAAAATAAAAGTCAAAAAAATATAATTCTTTTTTTTTAATTTTCTTTTATCATGTAGGACCTAGGAAAAATAAATTTTCATCCGTAGGGTTAATTTTTCAAAATTTTTTGTTCTTTAAAGAACGGGATTTAATCCTGTTCTCGTTTTTCGTGTTTTTAAGCTCAAATCACTTCCGTTTTTGGTCTAGTTTTCTTTATTTTTTCTTTTTAGTCACTTAGGGTTTATTAAAAGTTAAAAAATCAATTTAGGACTAAAATTCGATAAATTAGGTTTTTAAGTCGCGTTTTTATGTTCCCGTTTTAGGTTTTAACTTAAATAGCTTTCGTTTTACGGTTTCTTTTACTCGTTTTTTGCATTTTTAATTGTAGAAATAGAATATAATCAAATCTGTGACCATTCAAGCATAAATTCCAAACCGATTCTCGATTTTCAAATTCACGTCTCGTCGGGAAGAACGACCCGGGTCCGGTTTTAAACTTTGTGGATAACGAAGTGAGAAACCGATACTTCCGGTAATACTATACTACTATTATTTGATATTATCCTATTTATTATATATTTATATGTATTAGTGGTTCACAATTTTATATAAAGTGAAATATCGTTATACTCTAATAGATAACTAGTTTTAATACTCATGCAAGCATGGGGTTTAAACATTAAATTTTAATTAAGTGTTAATTTTGCAAGTCTTGTTATTTTTTCGTATTTACACATTGAAAGTCTTGTTTACCATTATTTCAGTAAATGTGAATGCGGGTTTCTTTTAATTTAAACAATTATAACAATTATAATAAATGTTTCCTACCATATTAAATAAAGAATGCTAATCCTAATGCTTGCCAATTACATTGTTGTTTATTAATAATAATTTAGCCGTATTTAATATTAAAATCCATGTACGCATGTGATAAACTTATAAAATTGAATAACTTTGAGTGCTTATTGAACGCATATAGTAAAAATAATTTTTTTTGGGATATTCTTACTTAAACTCATAAAGAGGAAAAACATGAGTTGTTTGTATACGTACAATTTAACACCCCCTTATTTGACATATAGCAGCTGAAGCTAAATTGGGGTATTATTTCATGAATCAATAATCATAATCATAGAAAACGACTCAAAAGAGACGTTTTGGAAAATTTAGTTATCATTCAATATTATTTCAGAGTTTTACAAAAGGAGGTCCCAAAATACATATGAAAACATAGAGTTTGAATGATAACAAGTTTGGACGTCCTCAAGTCCAATGCCGACTCCCGTGCCATAGGTTGCACATTCCCCGGAGATAAACATGCTAAAAAGTCAACAACAAAGGTTGATTGAAATTACAGGTTTAATGTAATAGTTGAATACAAGTCATCATAAGTGGTAATAATTTGTACAATTTAATTATCAAAGGAAAACAATATTTTATTGCCCTAAGCTCATGACAAACCAACCATGCGTTTAACAGGAAATCACCTTAGTGACATTATTGAGGAACAAATGTCCTTTTGGAAAGGTAACTTGCCAAAGTTACCCATTATTCTCAAATATAGTGCGTTTGATTACCTCATGTATAGGTAATAACAAACGGGATTTGTCAATCCCAATAGATCTATCTACAATATTTGCGTTCACTCGTAAGTGATTAATGGTTCATGATTAAATGATATTGACAGTAGAGGTAAACTTAGGCAATAATATATCAGGATGGCATACAGTTGGAAAATACTTGTATTCATGGTTTATAGCATGTATCCCCCACGGGGTTTAAAAAACATGTAAAGGTGGGACTATGAACTCACCTTGATAAGGTAGTTGATTGATTTGAAATTTAATTCAAATGGAAGTAAACAGCCTCGTCACGCAACCTGGAGTAATATATCAAGTCTTAGTTTGATTGTTTTAAAACTTTATTTCATAAAGTTTAACGTAAATGATTTTGGTTTATTAGTTTGTGAAAACATCGTATCACTGTTCGGGCTATCATAATCCAGAGGTCATGTAGTAAACGTGTGAGGGGCTAGGACACTTTAAATCGTAAATCCAACAACTCGTCAAAACGTCTACCCAAATGAAAACCCCTCACATGAAACTCCCTAGTAACGTGATACGTTAAAGTTTAAACGATAAGATTTTATCTTTTTAAGTTTCTTCAAAAGCTAGTGGATGATAAATTATGTTAAATATATAACATAATTATTTTATAGTGTTTCGATCGACGAATGATAACGACAAATGTGTCGGGATTTAATAAAATCGAGTCTTATAAAATTTAAATATATTTTTATAATTAATATAAAAATATTACATTTTTATACCTTTAAGAATTCAAAATGACAATATATACCCTTGGTATATATTAGTTTACAATTTAAACCTTTTATATATAATTCTAAAACTTTTAACCCTTATCTTTCAAGCATGGCAAAACAGGTCCTTGTAGTTTTAACTTTAGGATATTTACATTTTTAACCCCTCTAGTTATAAGTTTCAGAAATTTACAATATATACCCCTTTGCGTGAAAACATTTGCGAATTAAGTCCAAAATTCATAATAGTTGTATTTTTCAATCTCAAAAGTATTTTTCAGGTTATAGCTTATGAATATAAGCTAAAATAAGTTGGATTTACAAGCTTTAACAAGCTTTTAGCTTGTAAAAAGAGCTTACGAGCTCGATACTCCAAAAAGGGTACGTTTGGTTTAGAATTATTAACCCGATGGGTTAAGGATTTTAGGATTAGATTCAAAGTTCATAAAAATGATAGGTTAGCTTATTAAAATAGCTTTTTGGACCAGCTTATATCTTATAGCTTATAGGGTTCACAAAAATTAAGGTTTTAGGGTTTTAGGGTGTGTTTGGTTTAGGAAAACCAAACAAATGGTTTTTATGGTTCAAGGCTTATTTCACATGATCTTAAGGATAAACAAGAGCTTATATATGATCCTAAATGTAATGAGAGCTTATAGAACGAGTGTAAGAACTTACTAGTATACGAAAATGATGAACTGGGTCGAAATGGGTGAGTATGGTTCGAAAAACTTAGAGATGAGTTCAAGAACTTCTTTCTTTTTAAACCTTGGCTTTTACTTAGCTTATCCTTCCTTTCTTCTCTTATATGGCTTGGCTAGATCATAGTTTTGAGGTAGCTTTAAGTTTAAATGGCGAGTTAAAGAAGTTTGTATGTATGCGTGTATATATAGGCTCAAAACCTTAGAGTGGTGGTCAAGTTGAGTGGAGTGGTGGCCAAGGTGTAGTAGAGTAGTGACCAAGGGATGCTAGGTATGACTAAGGAGGGCTAGGGACTAGCATAGCAAGGTGTAAGGTTGTGGTGAGGGGTTCGGTTATCAAAGGGGGTGACGGGGGTGTTTGCTTGGTGAGCAAGGGTGTGACAAGGTGCTAGGGTGCTAGGGTGGTGACAAGGAGGTGATGGAGGTGCTTAGCAAGGTGGTAGGCATGGTGGTGAATCATGGAGAAGGGTGGTTGCTTGGTTGTAGCTTGGTTCGAACAAGTTTAGGGTGAAACGGGTTGTTTAGGGTTTTTGGGTTAGGGTTTTAGGTTTAAGTCGAGCTAGGGTTAAGATTAGAGAGGGAAAAGTGTTTAAATATGATGCATTAGAGTGCTTAATTGACTTGCACCTAGGGCTTTAGAAAGTTGTACTAGGGTTTTAGAGGGAAAAGATATTTGAATTTCATGTATTGAAAACTTGTACACAAGCCTTATAAGCTTGTACATATGTTTTGTATGTAAACATTACATATAGTTAGGGTTTAGATATAAACGTTAACGTATAAAGTCTGTTTTATAATAATATTTTGGAAAGTATGTTAAATGGATAACGTATGGTAAAAGTGGAGTTTTAAAACATATTGCTGTGAACAATTATGAACGTGTACTTGCTATAACGTTGATGAAATTGCATTGTAAGGTTGCGTAAGCATTTACTTTGGTAATGTTAAGTTACGTTACATATGGATGGAAAAATCTTCCATGAAAATGGTTGCATCGAATTTAAATAGATGGAAATTACACTGAGGAAAAATTGCAATCTTTATTAATAGATGGATAATTACATAAAGGAAAATTGTGGGTTGTTATAGTCTCCCAACCTTAAAGAAATCTCATCCCAAGATTTAGTTGGATGTTGGAGTGATGTTTGGAAATAAATGTGGATACTTGGCACGAATTTGATCTTCGCGTTCCCACGTGAATTCTGGTCCTCTTTTAGAGTTCCATCTTACTTTGACTATAGGGATACGACTTTATCTCTGTTGCTTGACTTTTCGATCCATAATTTCTATTGGTTCTTCCACAAAGTGAGTTTGTCATCGAGCCAAAGCTCTTTCATTGGAATGACGAGAGATTCGTCAGATAGGCATTTCTTTAGATTAGAAACATGGAAAGTACTATGGACATTACTGAATTCTTCAGGAAGTTCAAGTTTATATGCCACTGGGCCAACCCTTTTAAGGATCTTGAATGGTCCAATGTACCGGGGGTTAAGCTTTCCTCGTTTTCCTAATCGAATGACACCTTTTCGAGGTGACACTTTTAACATAACACGATCTCTAACTTAGAATTCCAAAGGCTTTCGCCTTACATTGGCATAACTCCTTTACCGGTCTCTTGCATCTTGCAAGCATTATCGGATTTGAACTATCTTTTTGGTGGTTTCATGGATTATCTCTGGTCCCGTGAGTTGGACATCTCTAACTTTGGCCCAGCAGACAGGTGATAGACACTTTCGACCATAAAGTGCCTCGAATGGTGCTGCCTTAATACTGGCATAGTAACTGTTATTGTAGGAAAATTCTACCAGTGGTAAGTGTCTTTCCCATCCTTTTCCAAAATCTATAACACAGGATCGAAGCATATCTTTAAGTGTTTGGATGGTTCTTTCACTTTATACATCGGTTTCGAGATGATATGCCGTACTCGTGTCTAAATGAGTACCCAAATCATTCTGCATTGACTGCCAGAATCTGGATGTGAAATGATTGTCACGATCTGAGATGATGGATATCGGCACTCCATGCCGTAAAACTATTTCCTTTATATACAACCTTGTAAGGGTTTCCATACTATATGTCTCTCTGGTAGGGATGAAATATGCTGATTTGGTAAGGTGGTCTACAATGACCCAAATTGTGTCATGTTCGCTTGATGTTCTGGGTAGTTTTGTAACGAAGTCCATCGTTATTCTTTCCCATTTCCATGTAGGAATCTCTGGTTGTATCAGTAAACCGGATGGCTTCTGACATTCTACTTTAACTCTAAAGCATATTAAACACTTGCCAACATATTCAACGATGATTGCCTTCATGTTAGGCCACCAATATAGTTTCTTCAGATCCTGATACATCTTGTCAGAACCTGGGTGGATGGAATATTTCGATTTATGGGATTCATGCATGATCAAGTCTCTCAAATTACCAAAAAGTGGTAACCATCTTTGGTTCTTGATACAACGAGTTCCATCAGGATGTACTTTAAATGCTTTGTCCATTCCTCATAGGTTCTCAGCTTTGATGTTCTCTTCTTTGATCGCCTCAGTTTGGGCTTCGAGGATTTGTGATGGTAATTTTAGGTGAAGGGTCATGACTAATGCCCTAACTTGGAGTGGTTTGATTCGTTCCTTCCGGCTTAAGGCATTTGCTACAATATTTGCCTTTCCAGGATGGTAGCGAATCTCACAATCGTAATCTGTAAGTAATTCTTGCCAACGGCGTTGTATCATGTTCAACTCTTTCAGATAAAGGATATGCTGAAGACTTTTATGATCAGTGAACACAGTACACTTTGTGCCATATAGATAGTGTCTCTAAATTTTAAGAGAGAACACTACTGCTCCTAATTCGAAGTCGTGTGAGTATAGTTCTCTTCATGGGCCTTATGTTGTCAGGATGCATATTCAATAACTTAATCTCTTTGCATTAACACGTCCCAAACTGGAGTGATGCATCACAGTAAACGACAAAATCATTTCGTTTCCTTCTGGTAATGCTAAGATTGGAGCTTCACACAATTTTTGTTTTAGCAGTTGGAAGGCTGATTCTTGGTTTTCTCCTCAGATATACTTCTTGTTTTTCTGGGTTAATTCAGTCAAAGTCTTTGCAATCTTCAAGAAATCTTTGATAAATTTCTGATAGTAGCCAACGAGTCCTAAGAATTGGCGTACTTCTGTGGGTATAGTAGGAGTTGCCCAATTCTTAACTACTTCAATCTTGGCGGGGTCAATGTGAATTCCTTGTCTGTCAATCACGTGCCCGAGAAATTACACGATACTAATCAGAAATAACTTTTGGAGAAATTGGCATTCCAATTTCTCTTTTCTGAGTAATTCTAAAATTATCCTCAGGCGATTTGAAGTGGTTCTTCTTTGTTAAGGGAGTGGATGGGAATTTCTTCGTGAACTCTATTACAATTAATCCAAGTATGGTTTGCAACCACAGATTCATTAGATACCATGAAACAAAGAACGGCGCGTTAGTTAAAACAAATGCTTTACTTGTAATTTCATAGTGTCAGTACATGTTCTGAAAGCTTTTTGTCTTGGGGATTATCTTCATCACTGACTCTCAGTTGATGATAACCTGTATTAAAGTCAATCTTCGAAAGTAAGCACTTGATCCTTAAAGTTGGACAATGGAGCGTCGATCTGGGTAATTGGGAAACGTTTATTTATGGTATGTTTATTCAGATGCAAGGTAATCGATAACACAGTCTGAAAGATCACGTCCTTTCTTTTTAACAAATAAGACAGGAGCTCCCCAAGGCGAAGTACTTAGTCGGATAAAACCTCGGTCTGCTAACTCTTGTAGTTGGTCAGATAGTTCCTGCATTTCTGAAGGAGCTAATCTGTAAGGTGCTCGGGCACTAGTGCCGTCTTGGGATTAAGTCGATTTTGAAATTCTCATCTGGCGATGAAGGAAGGCCACGGTTATATTTTCAGGAAAACTTCCAGACAAATTCTCTTTGGAACTACTGGTATATCTTCTAGTTGTTTTTCGTCTGACTTCTTCTCCATTACTTGGGCTATGAAAACTTGACATCCCCTGGTTATATATCTTTCGGTTTTAATACAAGACATGAGGCTTAGTCGGGTTTTACTTTGATCACCTCGGATGATTAAAGTTTCATCGTCGATTGGGATGTGGACGACTTTCTCGTCACAGATAATTCTAGCATGATACTTGGATATCCAATCCATACCAATGACGATGTCAAAACTACCGAGCTTAATTGGCATGAGATCAATTTCGAAAGGTTGGTTTAACAAAATCAGGGTGCAACCCTGGATAACGGTATTAGTGCCTACTAGGTTTCCATCGGCCATTTTAATGTCGTATGTAGTATCTAGTGTAATTGATGGGATATTAAGCATAGAAGCAAGAGATATGGATACAAAACTTTTATCGGCTCCTGAATCAAATAATACTCTACCTAGATGTTGGTTTAGAACAAACTTACCCGTAACTATGTTCGGGTCTTGGTGAGAGTTTTTGTCCCTCAACAAGTATGATCTTCCATGGGCACTATTGTTTGCTTTTAGGCACTAGTTTCTATAATGTCCTTTCTCCCCACAGGTATGACAAGTTACTGATACTGGCAGCAGGTTGCTTCCAGTGGCTGGCCCTTTGTTTTTGCAGTTCCTGCTTAGATGACCTACCTTGTTGCAAGTCAGACACTTGACAGTGCCTACGATGTGGGTGCATTTCTTACACTGGGGAAGGTTCCAGCTTTACATGCTCCCCCCCCCCCCATTTTTAGGTGGGGTGTAAGCATAAGCAACTGATGGTTTACTTGCCTTCTATTCTGTTGTTGTTGGTGATTATTGTTGCGGTTGCTATTGTTGTTATGGTTATTCTGGTAGTTGTTGTTGTTGGTGAAGGTTCTTCTATCATCAAACTTTCATTTGTGATCATTGGTTTCTTATACAGAATTGTGCTTTGTTACCTGATCCATTAACCTCTGGGTTATGGTAATGGCTTCCTCCAAAGTTTGAGGCTTTGAAGCGGTAACATTTCCTTCAATACTTCTAGTAATCCCCCAATGAAGACTTCCATGAGTTTCTCAGAATTTGGCACCATAGTTGGGCTAAAAACTACACAATTACTGGAATATTGTTACGTAAGTCTTGAGTTCATTTCCTTTTCTTGTACAAATTCATCTTCCATTTCTTGACCTCGGTTTGGGTTTTCACTTCGGACTAGAGGATCTTGTAAGCTTCCTCTATTCTAATAGGGTGGGCGAATGAATTCCACCAGGACAAAGCTTCTTCAGTTAGAGTACCAGTAGAAAAATTCACTTTGCAGTCCTCGGTACAGTTGCTACGGAAAATACCGATTCAGTTTGTTTAAACCAGCGGATAAGGCCAATAGTGCCTTTCGAACCTTTGAAATTAAAAGGTTGATGTGACAACCATGACTTGAGCAAGTTAGTCAAACCGTTAGTGTTGACTTATGTGTCTGTTAGAAAGTATGGTTTATGTGATTCTATGTGTTTTATGTGTTTATGAGGTATTGGTAATCAATCTATTGAGTGTGATCATCTCAATGAGATTAAAATGATGGGAAAATTGGTGGAGTTCATTTCGTTCATTTTTAATGACTAGGAAATGATTTTTGATAATTGAGCGTTTGCAAGTTAATTGTGTAAGTATATATATATAATATATATATATACGTATACGTATTTTGTGTTAGTTAAGTGTAGATAAGAAAATCCTAAAATTTCTATTTTGGAAAGTTAAGTGGGATTGGAAAAGTTATTTTTAGAAAGGTAGTAAACCGCGCTTATGCAAAAAGGTTTAGTCAAATAAGTAAATATTTTTACAAAAACTTAAGGTTTTAATTGTAAATATATAATTAAATATATATATATATATATATATATATATATATATATATATATATATATATATATATATATATAAATATATATTTCGGCCGAGTAGGGTAAAAAGAAAAAAAAAGAAAAAGAATTAAAGTCCTAGTTATAATCTAAAACTAATTAGACTTAATCTACAACTCTACTAGGAGGCCTATAAATATAATTCATAAATCCCTAACCCCCCCATACCCTTGTTCGACCGGTTTCAAGAAGAGGAGAAGAGAAAAAAAAGTTAGGGATCTTTTCAAGGTAATTTTTCTAACTAATGTTTAATTATAATTAAAGTCTTTCAATTCTAGTAACTTAATTATGATGGATTAGGGTTTAAATTAAGTTTTATAAATTAGGGTTAGTAATATCCAGAAAGTTTATGATATAATAATGTTAGTTTAATCATTAGATTAATTAAATTAGTGATATGAACATGTATTAGGGCTTAGATCACCCGAACTAGTTATAAAATTCACTACAGAATTTTAGTCAGACTTGTAGAGGCCATAACTCAGTCATAAAAGATCAAATAATATTTACATCATTTGAGATACTTCAGTGAGTCTGCATTTCCAGAAAAGTCTGCCCTTAATGAATTTTAAGGTCGGGAAGGGGGTCAAATGTCATTACAAAATCGGTGTGTAAAACAGTGACGAATTTCAGTTTTGATTTTTATTTTTCTAAAAATACTTAGACATTGAGTTAGAGGAATCTAGGTCACGTGTAGTTTTTCATATTTGTTTGGTGTTCCTTGAATTTTGGTTAAGGTCATAGTGAGTTTTAAATTGGTTTACCAATGTCATCTTTCTAGAAGGTCAGATTCTGGACGAATTTAAACACTTTGTATTAAGAATTTTCTAAGGGTATTTTGTAAAATGGTATTGGCTTTAAGGGAGATATTGTAGAGGTTCATAAGGACTTATATGTATCATGATGAATTTTGGTTTGAATTATGGGAGTGTTTAAGTAGGGCGTTTAGGGCGTGCAAGTGAGAGTAAAATTCTGCTTAAAACCAGAAAGTTTAAAACGTAACATTGAAGGGTAAAGGGTATGTGTAGGAGTTGGAAAATGATTAAAACAAGGGGTTTTTTTTTTAGAGAGCTAGTAGTAGATAGATTAGATATCTTCTTTGTTGAGGTTACATCATATTGGGTTGAATGCCGAATTGATGGTAGCTTATAATGTGCTTAATTGTTTAGATTGTTCGTGAAATTTTGTGAAGTTTTGTTGGATCCTTTTGGAAGCTAAGCATCAGGTGAGTTTCATAGTCCCGCTTTTTAATGTTTTAAATTGGGATGGAAATGATGCTTGTGTTTTAAAAGGTTTTGAATTGCTGTGATTATGTGTTAAATTGAGTATGGACAATGTGTGACTGTTATATGACTTATTGTTGCACGATGAATGTGTTATTGAATTAGATCGGAGGGGTATGCCTACCCAGTGGATCAGGGGTAACGTTCCTACCTATTTGGGGTCCAGCATTAATTATAAGCTTCAGTTGGTAGACTTTAGGTGCGTAAGTGACATTGGATCGGGGGTAACGTTCCTACCCAGTTGTTGTAATGGATCGGGGGTAACGTTCCTACCTAGTATGTGGATTGCATGTTAGCATAAGTTCATATTTTGCATAATTGTCCTAAATTGTTTTGTTAATCACAGTAATTGGTTTGAAAGGTTTGAATTGTGTGTCTTAAACCTATGACTCTCACCAACCATTGTGTTGACGTATTTTAGCATCATGTGAGCTTCATGAGAATACTGAGGTTAAGAGAGGTGGCTAGAATGACCGCTAGGATTGCATTGGAGTTCGCTCCTGAGTTTGTTTATGTTTGTTGCATGATTTTGTTGAATGTTATTTGATTTTATTAGGATCGTGAGATATTGTTCTTGTATTGGTGAGACCCTTTTTCATTAATACAAGATGTCGTTCTTTTGGTTTTCGGTATTGTCATGACACATTGTGTCTTTATTACTTAGTTATGCATTTAGTGTTTCTCTATTGTTGACACCATTGTGTTGTGATGATATCCATGATGTTACGCCTCGTGTTTCCGCCTTGGCGGGGTGTGACAGATTGGTATCAGAGCCTATGGTTATAGAGAACTAGGTGGTTGAGCCTAGACTATAGCTTAAGGGTCCCTCATATAGATGCATTTAGGGCTTATGTGTAAGTATATACCTATTATGCTTATTTTCCCTAAGTTTCATAAAGTACATTATACTATATACTATATATATAAGTTGAGTTTTTCTTTGTTATTGTGAGATCCGTATCCTGATATAGTCTATGTTTTGTGGTCTATTATAGTATGTCTCCCCATATTCGTAGAAAGTACCATGATTCGGTTGCTTTCGCAACTAGGTGTAAAAGGATTAAGAATAGCAAGCGGTGTAACCGCCAGATCCGAATTCTTATTGCTATGTAGCCATGTAGAGTCGAAGAGAAGATGACCTTGAAGGAAGTTGATAGACAAACGGTTGAGGAAATTGAAACAATGATAATTGCCAAGGATGGCACTATCACCAGAGTTCCTGGAAAATTTCAAGGTTATGAAACGTCTGAAGAAGAGCCACTGGAACAACCTAGAAGACATGACCTGTATGGATTTGTGGATCACCCACAACTTCAACAAGGAAATCCCATGAATGAGTTTGCACCACATCGACTACCTCAGCCAAAGGGTAACATGAATGGATGGTTGATAGAAGATGAGGAAGAAGTTGAGAGGAATGAAGTAGACTCGGACCTTGAGTCCACCGCAAGTAGTAAACCTTTGTGGAAGAAGACAACTAAAGCTGATCATGACCGCGTGTCTCATAACTGCCCATATTGTTCTAAGTAATTGATATGTTTTAGCTTGTTTTTCTTTCTTTCAATGTTTGGAGCCATGTTAGGAATGTTATTTTCGATGTTTGGATTCTGAGTATTAATAATAAAAGTGATTATTAGAATTATTCATTGTGTTAATTGTTGGTTTCATTTTTTTTAAAAGGTGCTATATGGTGTGTTTATTTTATGAAGTGTCTTCATAGGAGGGAGTACAACTGTGAAAGGGGGCATCTATAATTATGGTGGCCAACATAATTATACATGCGCCACAACATAGGTGGACTTGCAAGTATGATTACATGGATTATTGTTGATGCGTTGCATGTATGTATATGGTTATTAAGAAGTATGATAAGATCATGATCCCTATTATATCGTCTAATGTATATAAATTTTATATCTTATTAAAAATGGCTCCCTCACGTCGAAGCGGCAACAACGATAACAACAACAACGAGAACCCCGACATTGTTGCTATTATCGCGCAGCAATTGTAAACCATTCTTCCTCAGATTGTCACTCAAGTGACTAACAACGTGAACAATGCTAATAACGGTAATGGAGGAAATGGTGGTGGTGGAAATGGAAATGGTGGGAACAACGGATGCACTTTCAAGGCATTCCAATCTTGTAATCCCAAGGAGTATGATGGGAAAGGAGGTGCGATAGTGCTTACTCGTTGGATCGAGAAGATGGAAAATGTGATTGATAATAGTGGTTGTGCGGAGAATCAAAAGGTGAGGTATGCGGCTAGTTCATTGGTGAACAAAGCTTTGACTTGGTGGAACACTCAAGTCCAAGCAAGAGGACGTGAGGCTGCAATGGCCATGACATGGAACGATTTTAAGGCATGGATGGTTGAAGAATTCTGCCCAAGTAATGAAATGGAGAAATTGGAGAATGAGTTTTGGAATCACAAGATGGTAGGAGCTAATCATGCTGCCTACACTGATAGGTTTCATGAGTTGGCCAAGTTGGTCCCACACTTAGTTACACCTGAGTCATCTCGTATTAAGAGGTACATAGCCGGACTGGCTCCTGAGATAAGAGGAATGCTTCGAGCAACCCAACCAACTACTATTCAGACTCCAATACTGAGGGCTGGAATACTTACTGACGAAGCAGTCAGCTATGGTACCTTGACAAAGGGTAATGACAAGAGGAAAGTAGTGGAAGAGTCTGGTAAGTCAGGAAGATCGTGGAAAGACAACAAGAAGGCAAAAGTGGGCACAGGGTTTGTGGCGACAGCTCCTCCTAGAAATGAAGTCGCAAACTCAAATCCCAAGTGTAGCAAGTGTAATACACATCACCCAGTAAACAGGCCCTGCAATGTGTGTTATAACTGTCAAAAACCGGGCCATTATGCCAGAAGTTGTTGGGCACTAATTAGACAAGTGACTCTGGTGAATGCTGTTAGAATAAGTAATAATCTGAGAGTGTGCTATGAGTGTGGTAGTCCAGATCATTTTTGCAACACTTATCCCAAGATAAATCAAGCACCAGGGCAAGTTGGAAATCAATTGGCTTTGGAGGGCAGCCGAAATAACCGAAGCAATGGAAACCAAGTTAGAGGAAGAGCTTACAACGTGAATGTGAATGCAATGGAGGCAGTCTAGGATCCTAACATTGTAACGAGTACGTTCTCTCTGAATGATCACTTTGTTACCATATTATTTGATTCTGGAGCCATTTTAGTTTCATATCTACTGAATTTGCGCCCCTACTTAATGTGAGACCTAGTATTATGAACCCTTGTTATGTGATAGAAGTAGCTGATGGTAAGAAAGTAGAAGTGGATAGAATTATCCGTGACTGCAAACTAGAACTAGGAGGTTCCCTGTTTAGCATAAACTTGATACCTTTAGGTCATGGAAGCTTTGATGTGATTGTAGGAATAGATTGGTTGTCCCAACATAAGGCTGTGATAGTATGTCATGAGAAGGTAATAGAAATACCCGTGGAGGATGGTAGGATCCTTAGGGTACATGGAGAATGGGCTGTAGGAATCACCAAAGCATTAAAGAGTGCAAAGGAGGATGAACCGAGGTTGAGCGATATATATGTGGTATGTGAATTTGAAGATGTGTTTCCAGAAGACTTGTCAGGATTGCCTCTGTAACGACCAGTGGAGTTTCGCATAGATCTAGTTCCTGGAGCGACACCTATAACAAAGTCTCCATACCGTTTAGCGCCTTCAGAGATGCAAGAATTATCTGGGCAGCTGCAAGAGTTGCAAGACAAGGGGTTCATACGACCTAGTCATTCTCCATGGGGAGCGCCAGTGTTATTTGTTAAGAAGAAGGATGGATCGCTACATATGTGTATCGATTATAGAGAGTTGAACAAGTTGACAGTTAAGAATCGTTATCCTCTTCCGAGAATTGATGATTTATTTGACCAACTATAAGGACCGTGTTATTTCTCCAAGATAGACCTTCGGTCAGTTTATCACCAACTACGCGTGCATGAAGATGACATACCTAAGACGGCATTTCGAATGAGATATGGACATTTTGAGTTTACGGTTATGCCTTTTGGGCTAACCAATGCGCCTGCAGTTTTTATGGATTTGATGAACAGAGTTTGTAAACCGTACTTAGATAAGTTCGTTATTGTATTCATCGATGACATCTTAATCTACTCAAAGACGAAGGAAGACCATGAAGTTCATTTGGGTTTGGTGTTGGAATTGTTAAGGAAGGAGAAGCTGTATGCCAAGTTCTCCAAGTGTGAGTTCTGGTTGCAAGAGGTGCACTTTCTTGGACACGTTGTCAATCAGAATGGTATACATGTGGATCCCAGTAAAATAGAAGCAGTAAAGAATTGGAAGACCCCTACGACACCTTCTGAGATTCGATCATTTTTAGGATTAGCCGGTTATTACCGACGGTTTATTGCAAATTTTTCCAAAATTGCTAAACCTCTTACCTCGTTAACTCAGAAGAATCAGAAGTATGTGTGGGGTGTGGAGCAAGAAGAGGCATTTCAAACTTTAAAGAATAACTTGTGTGATGCACCAATATTGACGCTACCTGATGGAGTGGAAGATGTCCCCTATTGGATTATGACAAAAAGGGGAAGAAGATGTTAACAGGTACAATTGGCAACTTGTAGATCCTTGGTGTGGCATGGTACAAAGGAAATCTACTTAAGGGGAAGTTTTGTTTCATTCAGGGAGATGATTACATCTCAACTTCAGGGGAAGCTTTGGCTTTATGATGAAGTTCGTACACGACTTTGTTTGTTTTGTCATCATCAAATAGGGGAAGATTGTTGGGATTCTAGATTTGATGAGACAAAATAAATAAAAGAATGAAACATAAGGACTAAATCTAGCAGATTGGAATTCTACAAGCTGGTGGAGAATTATGGAAGATTTGGTCAAAGATATCAAAAGATGAAGATCTCCTTAAGAAGATAAAGATAACAGAAGATATTTCTTAATGTTTAAAAGATTTACTTGTTTATATCTTTATGTTAACTTCCTTTGTAAGTCATGATCTCTCTATATAAAGAGATCATAGACACATAGTTTTATTATCCAGAAAAGTGTGTGTGTGTGTACACAAAGAAAAATGTAGACGTCTATAGTAGTGATGTAGCCTCAAGGCAATCAAGGTTTTCCTTGATCCCTGTTACTGTTAGAGATAAGTAATCGTATTATTCTGATCAAATAATTTTGAGGCTTGATGGAAATGTTTAATGATAAAACCTTGTTTGATAATATACTGTTCTTTATTATTCCGTTGCATATTTATATTATCTGTAAAACATATCCTAGATGGGCTTAAACGATCTCCACATTAACCATCATGGGAGACGAAAATCAACCCCATACTTTAGGAGATTATTCCCCACGAAGCCACGAGGGCTATCAAAACACCATTGAGCTCCTCGAAGGAGAGAATTTGGTGCCTCTGCAATCTAACACCATCCGATTGGTGCAAAACGGATATGCATTCCACGGACTCCAGTCTGAAGATCCAGATCAACACCTTAAAGATTTTCTAAAACCTGTGGACTCACTTGACCTTAGTGTTGAAAGTAAGGAAAGGACGCGACTGCATTTATTTCAATTTTCCTTTCGCGATCAAGCTAGCAATTGGCTTGAACGTTTACCCGCGGGATCCATCTCCACTTTGGAGGATCTCACTACTCGTTTCCTTGCTCAGTTTTTCCTATTGGGAAGAACTAACAAACTGAGAAACGACATCTTGATGAATCAATAACATCATGGTGAATCTCTTACCGAAGCATGGACTCGTTTCAAGGACTTACTTCAAAAAGTCCCTCATCATGGCATCAATCCTTGGCTCCAAGTCTAAATCTTTTACGACCGTATTGACCTTACACTAAAAGGAGCTGTAGATTACGCAGCCAGAGGACGACTGAGAAAGATGAGCACAAAGGAGGCATGGAATACTATCGAGGAATTGGTTCAATATGAAGATGAAGAATGGGATGACCTATTTTCTTCGGATAAAGGAAACCTCGACTATGGAAACGCAAATAGGGAACAAATACTATAAAATATGGAATATCAAGTCGAATCACTAATGAAGGGTGCAATTTTACTAATTGGAAAAAGTGAAAACCTGTGTGGGATAATGAGAAATGAAACAGGATATCTGTCCCCTGAACCATCACGCTAGGAAGCATTCAAGGGTTTAGTGATGAATTTTATCCTTGATCAAGAAGAAAAAGTTTGGCAGTTAGAAGAATGTATGAGAATGGTAAAGGATGATTTTATGCAACTATCTTTGGAAGGTGTTGAGAAATTAAAGGAAGAGATAAGAATGAAGGAACATAATCAATTTTAAACGATCTAAAAAATCATAAAGTATTCGGACACTGAGGATTCAGATTCATTCAAAGGAAATATGTTTCCTGAAATCCTTACTAAAAACGAATCCTCTCGCTGTGACAACCATGGCTTGAGCAGGTTAGTCAAACCGTTAGTATTGACTTATGTGCCTGTTGCAATGTATAGTTTATGAGATTTTATGTGTTGATGTGTGTTTATATATGTTTATGTGGGATTGTTAATCAATCTATTGAGTGTGATCATCTCAATGAGATTGGATTGATGGTGAAAATGATTGAGTTCATTTCGTTCACTTCTGAGTGACAAGGAAATGATTTTTGAGATTTGAGCGTTCCTTGTTGAATTGTAAGTATTTTAACGTATACGTATTTTTTGTTTTAGTAATTTATGATAGTATTAGATTTTAGGTGGTAAGTTTAAGGAAAAATATCAAATTTTCTATTTTAGGAAAATTAAGTTGAAAATGAAAAGTTAAAAGTTATTTTAAAAAGTCTAGTGAATTTTGTTTAAGCAAAAAAGTATAGTCAAATTTGTTAAGGTTTTTATAAAAAATTAAGGAAATATAAGTAATAATGTAATTAATAAATAAATAAATAAAAAGAAAAAGGCCATATTCGGCCAAAAATTAGAAAAGAAAAAAAAAGAAAAAGAAACAAGTTTGAGTCATAATCTAATACCTAGTTATAGTTAATCTAAAACACTTCTAGGTAGCCGTAAGAAATAACAAAAAAAAAAATAATCCAAAAAAAATCCCTAACCCCCCCATATGTGTAATCGGCAAAACCAAAGGAGAAAAAGAAGAAGAAAAATTTTAAGGTTTTCTTTTAAGGTAATTTCTAATCTTTGTGTAATTCTAGTTAATTAATTTTCAATTATTGTAATCTAAGTATGATGGATTAGGGCTTATAAATTAGGGTTTATAAATTAGGGTTTTAACTTTATGGAAGTTATAGTTTAATGATGATTGGTTGATCATTAGTTTAATGGGTTACGTGTTTTGATCATGCATTAGGGTTTAGATCGCCCGAATTAATTGTTTAATTCACTGCAGAAAGTTAGGCAGTTTTGTAACGAGCATAAGTCAATCATAAATTATCAAATAAATAATTTACAATATACTGGAGATAATCTCAGAGAGTCTACTTTCCAGAAAAGTTAGCCACTTAAGTTTTTATGGTCGGGAAGTGGGTCAAAAAGGGCGTTACAAAATCTGTGTGTAAAACAGTGACGAATTTCAATTTTGGTTTTGATTTTTCTAAAAATACTTAGACATCTAGTTAGAAGCTAAAAATCGCATGGAAGTTATTTTATATATTGTGTGTGATCCCTGAATTTTTGATAAGCATGAAAGGAGGTCTACAGTGGTCAGCTAGTGCCATACTTTTAGAAGGTCAGATTCTAGACGAATTTTGGACACTTTGGATTAATGAATTTCTAAGGGGTTTTTATCAAAGGGTAATGGCTTTGGGAGAGCTATGAGAGGTTCATAGGACATATATGTAGCATGATGAATTTTTGGTTTGAATTATGAGAGTGTTTAAGTGTGCGTTTAGGACGTGTAAGTGAGTATAAATTTCTGCTCAAAACCAGAAAATATAAAGTGTAGCATTGAAGTGTAAATAACATATGTAGGAGTTGGAAAAGGTTTAAATAAAGTATAGAGCTGTGGTAGATAGCTTAGATATCCATCATAGTTGAGGTTACATCATATTGGGTTGAATGCCTAATTGATGGTAGCTTATTGTGTGCTTAATTGTTTAGATTGTCCGTGAAGTGTTTGTGAAGATTTTGTTGGAATCTTTTGGGAAGCTAAGCATCAGGTGAGTTTCATAGCCCCTTTTTCTTATGTTTTCTTGGGGTGAAAATGATGCAAAGAGGTTTTGAAATATTTTAGTTACCGTGATAATGTGGTTTAAATTATGCATGGGCTATACATGACTATTGTATGTTATGTGCTACTTGCTTTTATGGTATGAATTGTTGTGCTTGAGCGTGATCGTCTCATGGCGTTTATGGATTTGTTTTGTAGTAAGCGTGATCGTCTTATTACTGTGAGTTATTTGAGTGAGCGTGATCGTCTCATTTTTGTTATGTTTGGTGTGAGGATTGAACGTGAACGTCTCAATGTGTATTGATGTGATTGCATGTTAGCTTGTATGATAGTACGTTGTATGTCCTGCTATGTTATATTTTATTTATCACAGTAATTGGATTTAAAGGTTTGTTTTGCGTGTCTCAAACCTATGACTCTCACCAACCATTGTGTTGACATTTTTAAGCATCATTTTCAGGTGAGCTTCGTGAGAATATTGAGGTTATGAGAAGCGGCTAGAGTGACCGCTAGGATTGCATTGGAGTTCGCTCCTGAGTTTGTTTATGTTTGTCCCCTGGATTCTGTTGAATGTTATTTGATTTTATTAGGTTCATGAAGTATTGTCCTTATATTGGTGAAACCCTTTTTCATTAATACAAGATGTCATTCATTTGGTTTTTCGATATTGTCATGACACATTGTGTCTTTATGACTTAGTTATGCATTTTAGTGTTTCTCTATTGTTGACACCATTGTTTTGTGATGATATTCATGACGTTACGCCTCATGTTTCCGCCTTGGCGGGGTGTGACACTCGCGCCCAAGGAACATTCTCATCGAAATCACTTTGTGTCGGATACGTTCACGTAATCCTTCCCAATCCACCTCTAATAAGGAAAAGTACCTTTAGCTTTAAGCCTGGTGCGAAGAGAGAAGGAAATACTAAGTTTCGACAAATCTCGAATAATTACTTAGCAAGCTTCCCAATATTTTATCGGTACTTAACTTTTAGAGACTATCGCCCAACGAATAGCAAGATTTCCTTTTCATGTAATAGTTTCAAAATTAATGATAGTAACAAAATGTTTGATCCTTGAGGATGTTAAAGCTTCTTTGAGAAGTATCAGGTTTTAGAGTTGTTTTACTAAAAGTAAGGAGACTTTTATAGAAATTTCATCTCTGACGGCGTTAGAGGTTTCTAGTGATGCCGTCACTTCAACTCGGATCTTGATATAACTACCCCACTTTCTTCATTATTATGTATGACTTTTCTAAAATAAAAACCTACGAAAATTTTCTTCTTGTTGCTTGCACTAGGGAAATCATCTTCATTCGATAAGTATTCAATTCTAATCATTCCTAATTACTCACTCATCTTTATTATTTACCTAATTTGGTAGATTTTTAATTAATCCCTAATTTCTAAACCCTAGACGAATTGTTGATTTGAATCGTTGCAATTTATCATTGATTATTGATAGTTTGTTTTTTAATATCAATCCATCTTCAAAAATAATTTGGACTAGGGTCAAAAATAAGGATTTTTAAATTCAACTATTGGGTTGCTGTCACAAAGGGGTGTTTGGCAATGGGTTTATCGGACAATAGCTTAATTTTCCCACATAATCTTAGATTCAAAAAGTGGTCGGGCTGACGGCGCCAGAACTTTTTGTGACGGCGTCAGAACCACCTGATGTAATTCATTCGTGATTTTTTGTCTAACAAATGTCCGTTTTGTTTTTTTCTTTGATGTAGACAATGAGCAAGAGGACAAGTACAGGCAAGAGCACCAAGGGTCAATCCTCTAGCTCCCAAGAGACGGTTGAGGAGAGGGTTCACAACTTTGGGGTGTTTGATATCGAGACTCGCCAAATGAACTACGAAGCCCTCGTTCACCATCCCATTCACTCTGAGGATGTGGTTGATTGGTCCCTCTTTGTTGATAATGGTCTTAAAAGGGGTTTCTTTGATAGAATCAATACCGACCCATTCTCTGAGCCCCAATAGGAGATACTCTTCCGAATGAATGAACTCGTTTACCGTAAATTGGTTCGTGAGTTCTTTGCTATCTATGAGTTCGGGGCTTCTACTTATAAGAATAATCCTAGGGCCACCGGAATTCAGTTTACGTTGGGAGGAGAGCAGAGGTCATTGTTATTGGTTGAGTTTGGATGGCGAGTTAGTTTATATTCTAAGACTGAAGGAGGTGAGATTGGTATGGAGATTGATTTGCAAAATGTGATGATGGTTAGGGATGACAATAGGTAACTACAGTTTTGGTCAACCATTGGGGATGGTGAGTTTACGAGTAGGAGCATGGTGGCTGATACGTATAGTTTTAATACGTATAATAATATAACGATAATGAAATTCCTAAACTACCCTTGAGGACAAAGGTAGTAAGAAAAATCACACAAAAAATATTCTACGTTTTAACCGGTAAGTGATTACCAGGTCGTTTTCCCAAAGACTTATGAAATTGAGACCTCGCTTGTTATTTGGACAATGATTTGAATTGGTTCGAAGATGATTTTTTTTCTAAAATCCTAATAGTGAGCAAATAAAGGCACAATTAAATCTAACTACGAAAAAAATGATAACGGGAAATAAAATAAAACACGACAAATAAGCAAAAACTCTAAAATTAAACCCTAAATGCTTTTCTAAACTTTTTCTAATCCTAAATGACTATTTAAAAGTAAAAAGCTAAGGAATTTCTAAACCGAGATTAATTTGAGCTAAAAACGAAGAAAACGAGAACGGGGATTGAATCCCGTTCTTTAAAAAACGAAATTCTAAAATATTAACCCTACGGATGCAAATTTATTTTTCCTAAGTTCTAAATGTTAAAAGAAAATTTTCTAAAAAAGAATTATAATTTTTTGACTTTTTTTAAAATTTTTATGAATTAAAAACGATTTTAATGAAATTAAATGTTTAAAAATACTAAACTATTTATAAAAATTCTAAAAAAATCATGAAAAGTAGCTTGAACAGTGTAGAATCTAAGAAAAATAAGCTTGTGAAAACAGCTTATCAAATAAGCAGAGAAATAAGCCAAAAACAGCTTATAAACTAAAAGAGCTAAAATGTATATAAAGGATTAAATGTGCAATCATAAAACGAAAAAGACCCCAGGGCAAGATGGTTAGTGTGTTGGTGTGTTATGTTATAAAAAGGTCGAGGAAGGTAGAGGTCCAGGGTTTGAGCCTTGCTCACCCTGGATTTCCCTTCTTCCCTTTTTTTTATTTTTAGAAAGACTTTGAAAAGCAAACTTATAGAAAAGCTAAAATTAAGCAATTTTAATAATAACAACTATTTTTGAAAAGCCCTAAATAAGCTAGAAAATGAGCTGAAAACAGACAGATTGTAATTAAAGACTTAACTAAATTTTTCAAAACTTAAGTAAACTAATAAGCTTCTTAAAACTACAAACTAAATACATTTTGAAATTAAGATAAGCACTGAAAAAGCTACCTGAAAAGCTACTTGCTACTGTTTTTGATGTTTTTGGTTTTTTAATGAAAATACTAAGTTAAGCTAAAACTGACCCTATTAAGCTAAAGACAACCAAAACATAATCTAATAATCAAGAAAAAGCAAAAATTAAGCAAAAACTAAAGGCAATAAGCTAAAAATCTCTAATAAACACTTAATAAGAACTACAAACCCAAATAGCCCCTAAGGTTACTTTGAGCTTATTTTCATATAAGCTAATGGATCCTTATGGCTTATTGAACTATACTAGCTTAAACTACAACCTATAAGCTATCTAAAATTGTATTCAAAAGATATTTTGAAATTCAATTACTTAATGAAAAAGGTCCTTTAAAACTGCTTAAATACTCAATACATGCTAAGCTACTGATGCAATTTGCACAATAAATGACCAACTCTTAATACTAACAAATGCAGGTTACAAATCTCTATTCTAACACCTAAAGTATACTTAACTAAGAGTAAATGAAGCAATATAAACACTTAGAATAGATTTAAGCTTAAAATGCATTCTAAACTAAATTATTTATAACAGATTCAAATCAACAACTAGTAAACTTGATAAAGACTAGATTAAACTTAATAATACCCTAAATCCTCTAACTATAAGCCTTAAAATAAGGTTTTAAATCAATTTAAAAGAGCAAAAGGCTCTTAGCAGTACTAACTCTCAGTTAGTACTGCTATGCCAAACACCCCTTTAAAATGCAAAAATCCATTTTCAGCTTATAGTTTTGAGATTTAAAGCACAAATCTTAATGACCAGATACTAGACAGCTTATAACCAACATAATGAACATGATTAAGCAAACAAATAAGCCAGAACAATAAGCTAAGATACTATGCTACTATTTTTTCATTTTTCAAACTGTTTTATAGAAATAACAAGCAGATTAAGTTCTAAACTAACAATTACACATAATAAGCATCTGACATTTATAATAAGCATTAATAAGCTAAACTAAACAGATTTAAACAAACAATAAGCAGAATTAAGCTACTATGCAGATTTAAGCTATAAAAAATAAGTTGAGAAACTTACAATAGCCTTAGCTTAAACAAGGCTTAATAAAGCTCAAGGAGCTACTCAACAAGCTCCAGCTTATCCTAGGATAAGCTGGTGTGGTTATGGAAGCCCATCCAGTTCTGGCTTCCCTTCCATAAGTAAGCTGAGGTACTTTGATTGTGAGATTTGAGTATAATAATGCTCATTTAAGCTTTAAGAGCTTAATTGAGAGTGTAGCTTAGCTTATGAATTGAAATGACAGCTTATTAAGAGCTTATTGAGTTTTATTACACCATTTCACTTGTTATTGTAGATTAAGTAAAGACAGATTAAACACAAGATTTAAAGTAAAATGCAAATTTTATTAATGAAAACTGAATTACAAAGCTTTAAATGAAAATTACAAGAGTTTAAACTACCATAAGCTAAAAATACAATAAGCTATTCCTATGTCTACACTAAAGCTACACTAGATGATTTTGTGAGTGAGGGTGCTCCTTTATTTATAGGCTTGAGAGGAAGTTTCTAGGCCTCTACACACGCTCCCCTTGCCTTTCATCTTGGCTCTTCAATCATTGCTAATCATTGGATCCCCTTTCTAAACCGTTAGATCAAAATGAGCACACGAATTGCCAGCGTGGCAATCCGCGGTTTGATCCCTCTCTTGTGCTTCTATTTGCCTTGTTTTAGTGTAGTTTTGCCATTTTGAGTGTGTTTGTTTTATGCCCGCGTGTCATTCCTTGAGACAATTGACCAATTAGAGCACTTGATGACGTTTTGCTCTGCCAACTCAATGCTTAGTACTCGAATCTTTTAGCCACGTAGTCAATTGGGATTTACCCTTTGTTTTTGATGCAGGGTTAATCTTGGGCACGACGATGAATAGTAAAAACAGAATTTCCCACGCTCTTTTCTTTTCTTTTTATAACTTTGTTAGACCTGGGAGTGTGGGTTTGACTTGGGCCCGGGTTTTATAATAAAGGATTGGGCCGTGGTGAGTATTTGGGCTCGGTTATAAGGTAAATGGGTTTTTATATAAGAGATAACGACCGTTATCTCTTTAATAAAAAGGAGATAACGGTGTTAGGGTTTTTGGGACTTTTTGTGAATTTAATTTAACAATAAGGCTCTTTTGGGAATTTTGAAGGTTTTGGCATTTTGTGGGTTGACCATTGTTGACCAAGGGTTGACATTTGATGACCTTTTGCTAGAAACTTCCAGTTCTTGTGCACTCTATCCGTTCCCGTGTCTATGTTTGTCCAGTTTTGTGAGTCCTAAACTGAACAGATCTTTGCAGCCTGCTAAGGGTGATAGCCAACTTGTATAAATACATATTGACTATATAGAAACACTGACTATGAATACTAATTGTATATGCGGAATCTACACAATAGTATTAATAAGAACAATGAAAAACTAAACTTTGATTTCTATTAATCTGTTAAAGTGATTACAGATTACTAACTATGAGATATGATTGTATGAGATGTATATTAAACTGATGTGTCTAACTATACCATGAGGGTTCCTTTTATAGACCAAGGATAAACCGTAACAGGCTTACAAAACGCGTAAAAGATAATACATTTCTTTTCCTATAATATCTCATACATATCTCTTAAACGGTACTAACTATTTTCTACTAACGGTACTAACTATCTGAGCAGTACTTAACACTTTGTACTGTCAGTACTAACTATAACTATCGGTACTAAGTATTATCATTAATGGTACTAAGTTAAGAATGTATAATTCCCAACAATCCTCCCCTAAACATGATTGTTGAACTCGTTTAACTTCATGTTTCTTCAGGTTAATCTTCTTAATTTCTTGGAGGATGTATCCAAACACTTTAACACATCTTGATCTGATCTTTAAACACTTTTCATCTTTATCAGCAACTTTGTCTTTTCAGCAACACTGCAACATCTTTTCAGCAACAATCCAACTAAGTTGGCTTTATAGTTTTTGGCAAACTACCAGCCATAAACGGATTTGATGTTCCTTTACCAGTAGCCGTTTGCTCTGGGATAGTTAACTCTTTATTTGAAAAATATGGTGAGTTAATTACCATACAGTTTTTGGTAAACTGTCAACCATCAACGGAATTGATTTGTCTTTACCAAATACCGTTTGCTTTTGGACTAGCCAATGCTTCATTGCCATAACATGGTGCATTGATAAACCATATAGTTTTTAGCAAACTATCAGCTATCAACAGATTTGAGTAGTCTTTACCAAGAACTGTTTGATCTTGGACTAGCCAACTCTTCACCATGAAGCAAGGTGAGTTAAAAACCCTACAATTTTTGGTAAATTGTCAACCATAAACGGATTTGAGAAGTCTTTACCACAAGCCGTTTGCTTATGGACTAGCCAGTTCTTATGCCTATTAAGCATGGTGAACTGATGACCATTTGTTGTGTGGTGGTTAGCCAACACTCAAACCCTTCTCAAGTCCATTCACAACATCACTCTTCATCAATCTGTTGCTTAATGAATCTGATCAAATCAAGAGCAGCAGTACTTTCTCTTTCAACTTCCAATCCAAGATCAAGCATCCTTTGCAATAAATCCTTGGAAAGAGGATATCTTCTTTAGAGAGTTGAGAGAGAAAAGAGAAAAGATATTATTTTAGAAATGAACAACTTGCTTTTTCTAAAGAAGAAAAAGCATATATACCCCGTCGCGTTAAAAACGACGGCGCGAGATATTTAACTTGCACCGGCTCGGGGTTTTGCTTGGGATTAAACCCGAAACATATACAATATTAGATTAACTATCGAGCCCGATTCCCGATACTTTCCTATTACAACGTTAACTAATTAAAGACCGAAGCTCCATCGTAGAGTGACCGAACTTCCTTGTTCGACTCAATAAATTGAGGCTAACAATCTCCCCCGAAGTGAGGTCTTAAACACGGGAACGAGCTTCCTTTATTGACTCAATAAAATTGAGGCTAACAATCTCCCCCGAAGTGAGTTCATTGATGACACTCCTTCATGAGATCAGTGAGATTGCTTTTGTCGTTTAAGCTCGAGTGTTCTTGGTCTTTGTCTTCGTTGTTTGTTGTAAGCTTGTTCCTTCATGCTTTGTGATCTTGACTTTGAGCCTTTGTCATTGTCTTTATCGTCTATGCCATCTTGCGATCTTATGTCTTTGACCAACATGCTCATACTTTTGCATTATCTTGAAAGCTTCAAATCAGAGTTTGCGAAAGTCTTTGTCTTTAAATCTTGAGCTTTCTAGATAGTATGTCTTCGTAGATTGAGCATTTGAATGGGATTGAGGTTGCCGTTACCACCGTTTGACCTGCAGGTTTACGTTAGTGATAAACGAGAAAATTGATTTGAAAATCAATCGACGTGTCACTCGTTAAAGAGTTTTTGTAACACATCGAGAGTGTTATGTTTTTATCAAAATTCATCAACCGTCAATTCATTTACTGGACCAAATCGATATCCAGTTGTCACAAGTTTGATTCATATAGAATCTCGCAAGTCACCTACCAAGAGCTTGTTTGATGCTGGCTCAAGCAGGATTTCCATCTTCATTGTGAATACATTAGTATCACTCGGATGTTCTGGCAAATATCACAATGATATTGCGTAGGACTCTTGATAACAACTTGTGAACTTGATGATGTTCAACAAGTGTTTGAAATGGAATGTGTCCTAACGAGATTTTTATTGATCTCTTGGCTCTAGACTCGATTAGTGCATTTTGGTTTTAGTACTCGGAGGCTGGAGCATATTGCCACCTATTTAATATCAACGATCTCGGAATGAGATGTCAATAGATAACGTGTGTATCTCCGTGAACAATGAGACAAGTTTCTGTGAGAGAAACCCATGGCTTGGAAGGGTATGTGCATTGCATCACTGTCATGATGTCATTTTACCCAATGTCACAATCAACTTGATGATTCTGATAGCATATGAATGACCCGTTTCTGACTTAAGTTATGTTGTGAGGCCTTCTTTCTTTAGACACTTTATCCAACATATCTTGTTTCATTCTTCAACGCCTGTCAATGCTTACCAGGAACGTCATTACTAACACCTTGTTGTGATTTGTTTCCAGTGTTAGCTCAATCTTGTCAGCAATTCTCATATACATTCATCTTCTACACTGCCTGTTAAAGTGTTGTTTTTAGATATAGTCGGCATAAAATAAATAGTAAAACTTGATACATAAATAACACCTACAAAATGACACATCAACAGGTAATGAGTGTTGATTTTCCGTTTCCCCATTATGTTATAATTTATTATACATCTGAGAGAAAGAGAGAATCCCAAACACTTATGTGAGGTGCTAATATATACTTTTCGTGCTTTTAATTACGAGGTCTAGAAGGTTGTGTTGTAAAATACTTTTAAAGAGTAGGTTAAATGACCCTCATATTGCTATTCTCCGAGTAGAAAAGCCCATTTGCTTAAGGACAAGTAAATCCCAAGTGTAGGGGTATTTGATGAAGTGTGATGAGGTGTCATTTTATATACTTTTTCGGGGTGATTTAACCCCATAAATCGTGCATTATGCCCAAAATAGGTACTTAATCGTTCCTTTTTAGGTATTTAGCATTTGGAAGGCATTTGGAGGAAATACACATAACTTGGGCTCATTTGGAGAAGAAACAAACGAGACTATGGACCTACACCAACATCTCTCAAGATTATGTTCTCAGCGGCTGGAGACGGCGTCACCAGTTCTACACGACGTCGTCACAACCCACTTCGTGACGGCGTCACAACCTTTCATGACGACGTCAGCTCAAGACCGAGAAACGTTAATTTTCTCGTTGTGAGGATAAGTTATAAACCTTCCTTTATTTGAAGTCCGGGTTATGTACTGACATTTGCACATAAGCCATTTAGAAAATTAGAAATGACATGTTTTGAAACTATTTGAAAACTCTCGCTCGAACTTCATTTACACACCCGTGTCAATGTTAATCGACATTTCTAAGCACGTAAATGTTATCGATTCCAAGAGACATGTCGAGAAGAATCTTTTTGGAAATTTTCTGTTTTTCTGATTTTGTATTTATTTACCTGTTGTCCTCAGCATTGCTATATGATGGTGGAATAGTAATTCCAACTCTTGTCGTGATGTAGCTGTCTTGTTTGCTTAAGGAACAACTTTTGGAACCAGCTTTGAACTTGACTGTTCATTGCTGTGGTCTTGAATTCCGAGTTCTGAACGGTTATGATCAGAAGTCATTTGATGAAGAACGAGGCTTGAACTGCGTTGTTCAAACGTCATTTGAACATTGAGGAACGGGGCCTGAAGTGTTATTTTCAGCAGACACCATTTGTCGTTGTGGTGCGAGGTCTGAACTGTTGTGATCAGACATCATTAGACATTGATGACCGAGGCTTGAACTGCTGTGTTCAAACGTCATTTGATGGCACTGGTTTCTTAGATATCAACATTTTCAGCAACCACACTCTGAGATTTTCTTGCTTTGCATTGTATAGTGCATCTGCATTTAAGTCAATTCTTTGTTGCTTTTGACCATTGAATGATTTACCTGCACTTAAACCCAGAGTTTGTTTGCATGCATGAATATGAGGGATATCTACTATTGAACCATGCGTGGGTTCACTGTCAACCTTGCCCGTGCAAGAGTTGAATAACTTTCCTGTGGGAACCCACCTAAGACGAACATTACTAAAGATTCTACCCGTTGGTTTCCATTTAAGACTAGGTCTAGAAGGTGTCGTTTGTGTCCATTTGTATTCTAATGGACATTTCTTTTCTATCCACCATTTCCATGCCTTATTTGTATTCTCATACAACTCCTTAAAGTAACTCTTGGGTTTCTGAATAGTGGTATCTGATGCAACTGTTTTCTTATGGGGTGTTGCAACAGATTTGTTCATTTTTCTCTTTTGTTTACTAGCACTAATAGGCACTACTTTAGGCTTCTTAGTTCTAGCGTTTACGTCATTCAAGTATTTAGAAACACAAGCATCATGATTAGAATTAAACACACATTTTCCACATTCAACACAAACACCATTCATTTGTAATTTTATACACTAATAAAATATACGATATAATACCACAAGAGCAATTAAGAAAATTCCCTAAGGAAAATTCACTCTTAAAAGATATATATATAATATATAATACGTATATTTAACCGGGAAGTATGATCACCCGGGTCGTTTCCCCAACGACTTGTGAAATTGAAACCACGTTTAAGCTCGGATTATGATTTGAATGAGAGAAAAGATATTTTTGAGAATCTATAACTACTAAATAAAAGCAACAATTAAAACGAACAATTAAAAGCTATTAAACACTTAAACAAATTAACGGGAGCAACTAAAAGCGACAAATAAGCAAATACACTAAAATTAACTCCTAAAAATGTAAACTTAATTTCTAAACCTAAAATAGGACAAAAGAAAATTTTAAGAAAAAGAAAAACATTTTTTTGATTATTTTTGAATTTATTATGAATTAAAAACTATTTTAATCTAATTAAATCCTAAAAAATAGCAAATTAAGTCCTAAAAATTAAGAAAAATTATTTTTAAGCTTAGAAAAATCTAAAATATTATAAAAGCGAAGAAAACTATTTTTAACTATTTTTAAAATTAAAATCCTATTTCTAAAATTAAAATTAAAAGCTCAAAAATGAAAATAAAGATCTAAAAGGGTTGAAAATGATTTTTCTTAATGTAAAACTAAAAGTATTTATTCTAAGGCTAAAAACTATTTTTTGTATTTTTCTGAAACTTTTTTCTATTTTTTATGATTTTTCAAAAATTAAAACTTAAGAAAAATGATTAAAAATTATCTACTTAATGAAAAATTACCAAAAAATCAGTAAAAGTCTAAAAAGTAACAAGGAAGATAGGAAAAATAAAATAAGCAACTCATCTTATCAAATAAGCTATGAAAACAGCTTATTATACTACGACTTTTAAATGAAAAAGGAAAAAGAAAATGAGTATATTAAATAAATGAAAGAAGAAGAGGTTGGATGAGCTAATGTAGCACAATGGTTAAGGCGTGTGTGTTGTGAGTGTGAGGTCTTGAGTTCGAAACTGGCAAACCCCCTTTTTGCTCCTTTTTTTATTTTTTTCACTTTTTATAAAAACTAAATATTGAAACTTAAAGAAAACATGTTTTTAAACAATTTTAATAAAAACCATATAAGCTGAAAGTAAATATTAAGCTCACAATAAGCTCTTAAAGTTGCTGACCTCAGAAAATGGGCTTTTAAGCTCAATTTTGCTTGTTTCTATTAAAACAGTTGTAACAAGCTCAAATTAAGCTTAAATTACAAAGCAAGAGATGTTCTGGATAGCTTATGATGTGCTTAAGCTAGTTATGAAAAGTTATTTGAACTAAAAACACATTAAGCTAACTGAAATTGATGAACAAAGAAGCAAATTCAGGTAAAAAATAAAAAAAACTTAAAATTAAGCTAAGCTATTAAGAGCTATAAGCTATTACCTAACCTGAGCTTTTGCTAACTTATCAAAACACTATTAGACTATTGATTCAAGTGATAAAAACAACTATTATAAGCTAAGAAATCCAAATTTAAAGCATTAAGCTAACTCTACTGTTTTTGGTCTTTTTAAGAATTTTATGAACTTTTGACAGCAAATTTAACTAAGAGATTAAGCTAGAAAATGAAACCTAAGACTCAATCTATATTAAGCTATATGAAAACTCAAATCCTACTAAGTTTGATAAGCTAAATCCTACAATTACTAATCTAAATAAAGCCAAGTAGTCAGCAGTAGTAACTGAGGTTACTACTGCCTATGCAACTAATGAAAAGGGCAAGGAACAAATGCAGTAGACCAAAGTGGTCTCTACTGCATAAAATCCACTCAAAGAGTGTAACTAAACTAGATACAAACAAGTATCAAGCTCACAAGAGCTTGAGTCAAATTTTAGCAATCTAAATGCAAGGAGAAAGCTCCCCTGGTGCATAGATAACACAATAAGCAAATTTTTTTTTATCAAAAGCTCAAACTAATTTACCAAACTTATTTAAAACCTTATTAAATATTAAGATTCAACTAGGCAAAGTGAAATTTCCAAATTATATTAACTTTTAAAGGTCAAACAGACTTAATCCAAACACTCCTTAACTACTTGACATAATTGAAAAAGCTTTTGATATTAAGATCTAAAACACTAAACCGAAGTACCAGATGATAATTAGCTTATGATAAGCCTGACAAACACAATCAGCAATCTACTTAAGCTAGAATTAAGAATTAAACACTAAACTAAATATTTTTGACTTTTTATGATTTTTGAAGACAAGTAATGAAAATCTAAACTCTAAACTACATTAGCTAAAAACAGATAAGAAAGCATGATTAATAAGCAAAATGAAATACAAATAAGCCTAATTAAGCAACTAGATAAGCAGATTAACAAAGTAAACAAACATATAAGCAATAAGTAATTATTAAGCAAGAAATGAAAAGGAACAAGGAAATTTAAAAAAAACTTACAAAAGCTTTAGCTAAACAGAAGCTTAAATTCAATTTAGCAGCTACTAGCTCTAGCTTATCCAAATGGATAAGCTAGTATAAGTCCATGGGAGCTCATCCATGGTTAGCTCCCCTTCCATTTAGCTTTTAATCCAAATAAGACAAGGTATTAAACTAGTTTTATGATTTAAGTAGATTTAGACTGAATTAAGCTCAATCATAAGCTTATAGACTTATGAGAGCTATTGAGCTTATTAGGAGCTTATGAGACAGTACACACACTTTTGAGAGCTAATTGAGATTTAAGAGCTTAATAATGAAAGAGCTTATGAAAGATTAAAGGAACACTTTATTAACTGAAACAACTTGTTACATTACTAGAAAGGAAATTACAAAAGGCTTTTTATGAAAATACATAAGCTAACTAAAAGCTAAAATTCTACACTAGGTGAAAAAGGAAAAAGAAGATACAATGTGTGTGTGTGAGTGTGATATTTATAGCCTGCCAAAGAATGTTCTAGGCCTTGCCTTGCTGCCCAAGCTCCCATCAATCATGACCATTCATTCCATCAATCATTGGATAATTAATTGTGACCCTTAGATCAAATCATATCTCACACGGATTGCCAGCGTGGCAATCCGTGGATTAGTCATTTGTGCTTCTTCTGAGTGAGAGTTAAGTGTAAATCCCTTCATTCTATTGTGCTTTTATTCTGACCATGTGTCATATCTTAATGAGATTGGCCAATGAGAGGAGTTGATGATGAAATGACCCTGCCACATTGAACTTTGGCCCCTAAATTGCTCTTTTGAACCTTCAATTAGAATTTACCCTATGGTTTTACTGGTGGGTAATTCTTGAAGACGGGTGAATAGTGCTTAACAGGTTTTCCCGCTTCTTTTTAACTGAAGGTAAAAGGGAGGGTAGTTTGGGCTATTGGCAAACTCAGTCCTTGTCTTTGTTTATCACAAGTGTAGGTGTAAAGTGACTTTCGGAAATGGCAACAATGGCCCTTGGAGTTTATTAAAAGGGAAATGGGCTAGGGTATTGGGCTTTTGGTTATGGGTTATAGATCCGGGTAGGGTATTTAAGGGTTAGGGACCATTTATGTAACTTTTGGAAAGTCGAGGGACTTAAATGGTAATTGTGGTTTTTGTCTTTATGGGTTGACTTTGTTGACCCATAGTTGACTGAGAGTTGACCAAGGGTTGACTTTTCTTGGTTTTGGCTTTGAATCTTTGGCTTCTCTTGTGCTCTTCCATTTCTCATGTCCGTGTTTTCCTGATTTTGATGGTTTTCTTGTGATTTTTGATTTATCCGTACCTGCACACACAAAACACAAAAACAAGTATATTTTTGCCATTTTAAGTATGTTTTGGGTTTAATTGGGTTATTTTAGGTATAAACAGATATGTGTAATTTTACACCTATCACCAGCTTATCTAATCTACTACTCAATATCTAATCTACTACTTTATAAAACCTACACAAAGCTAATACCTTAAGGAAACCAGATGAAACATTATAAAAATACTAGTCATAACCTAATGCATCGAGGATAACTAATGTCTTGAAACTCACAAATAAGTTAGGATACAATTTTTCAAATGTTTCATCATCCTCTATTTCTCTTACAGACTGTTCAAATAATCCTATTCATTATTGATTCTGGATGCACAAAGCACATGACCGGAAATCTCAGGCTCATGTGTAATTTTGTTGAAAAATATCTGGGTACGGTATGGTTCGGCAATGACCAATTTGCACCAATTCTTGGTTACAGGGATTTGGTTCAAGGAAATACAAGGATTAAGAGGGTTTATTACATTGAAGGCCTTAATCACAATCTCTTCTCAGTTGGTCAATTCTATGATGCGGATTTAGAGGTTGCTTTCAGGAGATCTACTTGTTTTGTTAGAGATCTTCAGGGAAACGACTTACTTACGGTACTCGTGGATCTGATCTCTACACAATAACTCTTCAAGACTTATCTTCAACAACTTCAATCTGTTTCTTGGCAAAAGCTTCACCAACTCAAGCATGGTTATGGCATCGAAGACTTTCTCATCTTAACTTCGATACTATTAATATGCTCTCAAAGAATGATATTGTGAATGGCTTACCAAAGTTGAAGTTTATAAAGTATCAACTATGTTCTTCTTGTGAAGTGGACAAAGCAAAAAGAAGTTCTTTCAAGACAATAGCCGTTACAAGATCGAATAAACGGTTAGATTTGCTTCATATGGACTTATGTGGTCCCATACGGGTTGAAAGCATAAATGGCAAGAAATACATTCTGGTGATTGTCGATGACTACTCCAGATACACGTGGACTCACTTTTTGAGATCTAAGGATGAAACACCAGAAGTGCTCAAAGACTTTCTCAAGATGATTTAACAGAATCTTCAAGCCCAGGTAATAACTGTTCAAACTGATAGATGCACAAAGTTCTTAAACAAAACACTCCATGCATACTTTAAATAAAAGGAATTGAACACCAAACATCCACTCCTTGAACACCTCAACAGAATGGCATTGTCAAAAGACGGAACCGTACTCTAGTTGAGGCTGCTCAAACGATGCTTTCGGCTTCTAAACTTCCTTTATTCTTTTGGGCTGAAGAAATCACAACCGCGTGCTACACCCAGAACAGATCTTTCATCATCCTTAGACACGAAAGACATCATATCACATTATTAATGACAAAAAAACCTACTCTCAAACACCTTCACATCTTTGGATGCACTTGTTACTTAACCAAAGAAGGTGAAAAACTTAACAATATGAAGGAGAAAGGGGATCCATGCATTATGGTGGGATATTCTACTCAGTCGAATGGATATAGGGTCTACAACAAAAGGACCATATTAATAGTTGAATCTATTCATATCAACTTTGATGAAATCAAGGAATTATCAATGACGTCTGACCATAACAGTTCAGGCCTCGCACCACAACGATAAATGACGTCTATTGATAATAACACCTCAGGCCTCGTACCCCAACGTCAAATGAATCTTGATGATAAAACTTCAGGACTCGCGCCCCAACTACAAAAGACTTCTGTTCATAACAGTACAGAACTCAGAACTCATGACCATAACAATGAACCTTCAAGTTCAACGCTGGTTCCAAATGTGTCTCCTCCAGCAGACACAAAAGCTTCGTCAATACAAGAGTTAGATTTTCTATTCAGTCCTTTGTTCGAAGAATATTTCACTGCAGGAAATCAAAGTTTGCTAAAGCCTTTCGCTCTCTTTGATAATTCTCAACAAGAAGACACATAACCTACATTGAATATTCAACCTACAATAGAACCGACAACTCCAACCATAAATGTCAATGTTGAGGAAACCAACACTGATCAAGTAGAAGATGCACATTTTGAACCATATGAATTTATCAACCCATTCTGTACAGTGGTACAAGAAGTTGCTGAGTCTTCCTCACGCAATGTTGATACTTCAAACATGCATACATTCTACCAACGACACCGTTCCGACTATCATTGGACCAAAAATTATCCTCTAGAACAAGTTCTTGGAAATCCATCCAAGCCAGTCTAGACAAGACAACAACTTGCTACAGATCCTGAAATGTGCATGTTCACGCTCACCGTGAGTACTGCAGAACTGACAAACATTAAAGAAACAATGGTTGATCATGCATGGATTAAGACAATGCAGGAAGAGCTTTATCAATTTGACCAACTCAAAGTTTGGGAACTTGTTGACAAACCCTTTGGAAAGACAATGATTAAACTAAAGTGGTTGTGGAAATCAAGAAAGATGAAGACAATACTGTAATTCTAAGGCATGACTTGTAGCTAAGGGATATGCTCAGGAAGAGGGTATTGATTTCGAAGAATCTTTTGCACCAATCGCTTGCTTGGAAGTAGTTCGGATTTTGTTGCCTACGCTGCACACAAATCTTTCCCAGTCTACTAGATGGACGTTAAAAATGCTTTTCTTAATGGTTCATTGAATGAAGAGGTTTATGTTTCTCAGCCAGATAGGTTCGTTGATTCTGATCATCCAGAAAAAGTCTACCGTCTAAGGAAAACTTTATATGAACTAAAGCAAGCTCCAAGAGCCTGGTATTATGAACTCTCATATTTCCTGATGTCCAAAGGTTTCACTAAAGGTACTATAGAACCCACTCTATTCACGATAAGATACTAGGAGGACATTCTACTTGTGCAAATTTACATCGGTGACATTACTTTCAGGTTTACAAACCTAAAATTTTCTAAAAGATTTGAAAAATTGATGCACAGTAGATTTGAGATGTCCTTAATGGGGGAAATGAAATTCTTTTTAGGATTTCAGATCCACCAATCCCCAAGAGGTATCTTTATCAACCAGGCCAAGTACGCTTTAGAAATACTTAAAACATGGTATGGATAAATGTGATAGCCTTGGTACACTAATGGATACTAAACCTAAACTGGATGCAGACTTGAGTGGATTACCCGTTGACCAAACACGATATCATAGTATGATCGGGTCACTCATGTGCCTGACTTATAGTAGACCAGAAATAGTTCAAGCAGTATGCTACTGTGCACGTTATCAAGCAAGAGCAACAGAAAGACACCTCAAAGAGGTTAAAATGATCTTTCGATACTTAAAGGGAACCATCAATATGGGACTCTGGTATTCAAAGGATTTTGGTTTTAAACTAACCGCATTTTCAGATGCTGATCATGCTGGATGCCTTGATACTTGTAAAAGCACTTCTGGAGGAATATAATTCCTAGATGAGAAGCTAGTCAGTTGGATGTCAAAGAAACAGGATTGCATTACAATGTCTACAGCAAAAGCAGAGTACATGGCGTTATCTGCAAGTTGTGCTCAAGTAATGTGGATGAGGACACAACTTAAGGATTATGGCTTCGATTATAACAAAATACCGTTGTATTGCGACTCTCGGCCAGCCATATCAATCTCATGCAACCCCGTGCAACACTCCCGTACCAAGCACATCAATGTCCGTTACCACTTCATAAAGGAACGGGTTGAACGTGGTATAATTAAACTGTATTTTGTCCAAACTGAATACCAGTTAGCTAACATGTTTATGAAAGCTCTGTCGCAAGATAGGTTTGAGTATCTTGTCAGACGACTCGATATGAGATGTTTGACTCTAACAGAATTGGACGTTCTGGCAAAAGAGACTGCTTGATAGCTCTCATCAAACATCGAATTGTAAATATTTTTAAAATAGGATAAATATTTTTAAAATAAGCAAATACAAACAATATAAAACATATAAACCTAAACACAAATATGAAAATTTCAAAAACCATAATACAAAACAGAAAGATCAAAACAAATAAAATCCCCCAAAAAAAAAAAGAACTTCTCGCACATGTCCGTCTTGAAATCGATAACATTTAAGTAACTCGGAGATTACCAATTAGTCTAAAATTGTCACAGGGTAATGCCAAATGAAAGTTTCGAAGCAAGAGTTCAAATGTTTTTAAAACATGTCATTTCTAATTTTCTTTATGACTTGTAATCGTTCTCAGATTGCAACTCGAAACCCAAAGACAAAGGAGAGTGTACGCATAAGTGCACTTCTTTATCTAAAATGTGGTTTTTCAAAAAGTTGTACACAATTTTTCAAGAATTTCTCCATGACAATTCAAAATCTTTCAAAATTATGTGTTCAACACTCCATCCCTTACAAAGCTTTCAAAAGACGATCAATTTTTTTATAAATGGATTAGTTTTGGAGGGGGAGTTTTTTGAAAAATAAAGTTTAATGATTTTGAATACATCATCTTACGACAATTCTTATGTATTCAAAACATTATCAAAAGTATCTCAATAACAAATGAGTAATAATGGCATAACTTTCTTTCGAATGTTTGTTATAAGATGATCTAGTGTCTGAGCACAATTTCTCAAGATTTATTCAATGACATTTAATAATTTTTCAAAATTGTGTGCTCAACACTGTCTCAACCTCAACTATATATTCTTTTTACAACTTGGCATCATTTTCTTTGGTATCAAACATATGTAAAATTAAGGGGGAGCAAGAAGAAAAATTCCATATAATTCATGCTGTAACATTTTTTTGGTCACAGAATTTTCATGACAAATTTTAATCACTTGGTATTTCAAAGATTAAGTGAATTAGTATTTAAAATAAGGGGAGAAATGTAATTAAAATGTGATCTAGAACAAATAATAAGTGATCTAAAGACTCAAAGTGATTTCTACTTCTACTCACATGTGCAAAACACTTTCGTTTATCGATGCACGTGTGAAGGGGAAGTTTTCCGAAAGATGAAACTCTCAAAGTGTCAAATGATTTTGATAATTTTATCAAACACTTTGATTGTTTTTCAAACTGGTTTTATGGTTACGATCAATTACCTAACAGCTTCTATAAGTATATTATTTTTTTACGTGTGTATAAACTGCTCGAATCAGTTTTTGGCGCCGTTGCCGGGGACTTGTGTAAGCGATTCTCTTGTTTCGAGTTTGTGATTTGGTTTGAAGATCCTTTCGTCCTCGAAAGTTAAATTTTTGTCATAAATCCAAAAAATCAAAAAAAATATAAAATATAAAAAGTAAAAAATATTTTCTTTTTCTTTTTAGTATAATTATCATATTAAAAAAAAAAAAAAAAAATAGAAAAATCAAAAATATAAAAAAAATTGTCTTAATTCAGAAAATAAAATTCACCAAGTTGGTTAACGAACACCAACAAATAATATCTTCCATTGAGATATTATCATAAATAAGTTCCGGTGAACTTGCAATTGTTCCCAATTCGTAATCAAAGATTTAACACTTGCCTTTTGTGTCTCTACGACGTACGGCTCACCTTGAAAAGCAATTTTCAAGAGCTACCGTGAAGTAGTTGATTATTTGGTTTAAGTCTCTTTCGTGTAACCGTTAAAATTCATAAAAAAAAAAAAAAAAAAAAATTAGAGTAAAATTTTGCTTTTTAATTTTTAGTTTTCCTTTTTATGCGCACTCGTTAGCATATCGAAGACGTCGTCAACATACAACTCTTTCGGAATATCAATTGTTGAACAAAACGTTGTTCCAACCATGGCCGACAATCGGAAACGATGGATCAAATGTTACATAGCATCACATCGAAGGGTATGAAGATGCTATTAGTTGTTCCAACATCAATGCTAAACATTTGAGCTTAAGCAACGTTATATCAATCTTGTGCTAAGCATACCAAATATTAAGGCGTAGACAAGATCCCCCACATCACTTCGATTTTTTAATAAAGTCAATTACATCGTTTAGACATCCAGAAGTTCCTCGAACTCTTAGGTTAAGCTTTGCTTTTACCTTGTTCTCTAGATGTGTACAAACGACCAAGTTTGTTAGACAATGAAACCAACCTAAGATCATTTCTCTCTTGGGTCGACACCTTGTTTCTAAATTTCATAAACACAATACTTTTCCACATTCAAAAACCACTTACTATCGAATGAGTCATTACTTTTTATCATAGAACATAACGAAGCCTTTAAAAAATATTTTTGGGATAGCATGGAAACGTTTAAAGGACTCCTTCGTAATGTCCTAATCCATAGGCTTTTACAGAAACTCACACCCAAACTCGATACTTTTTACATTCTTTGCATTCAACGATCAAAAGAATGCCTTAGATTCTGCTGCAGGTGTGCAATTTCTTGGACAAAGATGCCTCAAGAAGGTTTAGAGATTATTCGAAAGCAAGTCTAAGTTGTTTCTCATGAAGTCTGTGATAATGGATTTCATGAGTGAGTAGGACTGCTTCCTCTTTCTAATTCTTTTCTTCCTATAAATTTATTGCGTTATGCAACAAATAAGCCACTTCTCTCGAGGATAAGATGACTATCAAGATGAACAAATGTTGAATGAAACTGAAAGCTTTTAGTTGTTACTCTTGCACCAGTCAAGCAGTTGAGGAAGTTTGTGTCACTTGTGGAGTCAAATCCACAATTTTATCCTTTGTCCGTTAAACTCGAGGTGGAAACGATTTTCGTTTTTAAGATATTACTCCAACAATTCAAAACAAAACCGCATGCCATTGGTAATTTTCTCCAAAGAAACCAACCTTCCAATTTGGCAAGTCAAATGAGACCACCGGGTTTCAATCAACCGAATGTCCAAACCAACCAAAACCGTTTATCAAGAAACAATTCTTAATTTCAACCAAAACGTGGAGGAAATTTAATCGACAAAACCGTCCAAACAACAATACCAAAATCACAGTTTATCCAAGCTACTACCCATATCATACACCAACCAATCAACACACCAATCAATCTAGATTTTACCTTACCAACCTCCAACAAATAGTGTTTTGAAATCAGAATTTGAAAACTACGTACAAGGCCAAACTGATGCTGGTGGTGAAGAATGGGCCAAAATCAAGGTCAAAATTTGCTGAATCAATGGCTAATGTTACAACGTTTGTTGAACAGTTCTTTGTGATCAAATTTAAAAAATTTCTGCATCTACTTCAAATCCGGGTACTCTACCAAGTCAAACTGTAACTAACCCTCGTCAGCAAATTAATGCTATCACTACAAGGAGTGGTAAGACTTTGGAAGAACCTTCGATTCCTCTTGTTCCTTCACCCGATGTTTCAAAACCTCAAAAAGAACCCGAACAAAACCCGGAGACGTCAACGGAAAAAGTGCAAAAATCCTAATTTGGAAAATACCGCTCATTGTCCCATCTCCGGGAGGATGAAGATTCCATTTTCTTGAAATTCCAAAACCCAAAAGCAAAGAAAAAACCGTCTGTTAATCTGATCTAATCCTATTTCATACCCATCGTAAACTTCCATATCCTTGTGGGGTCGGGGAAGGGGGGGGGGATGAAAGTGAGAGATACACGATAAACCAAGTGCTAATATAGCCGGTTTTTGGAAAATCCTTCAAAAAACTTGTTAGTGATTGGATTGAATGATCTGCTCTTGTCGGAAAATGCCAAAGTTTACACAAATGGTTAAGCTCGTTGTAAGAAACAAAGAGAAGCTTGAGGAGATCTGCTATTCACACTGTCCCCCAATGCTGAATGTTCCGTCTCATCATGAACAAAGTTCCAGAGGAAACTTGAAGATCCGGGAAAATTTCTTATCCCCATGTGCTTTACAAGAACTCAATAGGACTAGTGCTTTAGCAGATTATACGGAGCTAGCATTAATCTTTTACCTTATTCTATCTACAAGAAACTTGAGCTTGAAGCATTTGACTCCTTCTCGTATGAAAATCGAGCTTGCCAACAGTTACCAATTTCTCACCCGCTGGGAATAGCGAGGATGTTGTGGTTAGAGTCGATGATTTCACTTTTCTTGCGGATTTTGTGGTGGTTAATTTGAACCTGACCCGACGAGTGCCTTTTAATTTTAGGGATGACACTACTCTTCGATTCCCGCAAAGAAGTCTCTCATTGATTTGTACGAAGAAAAATTGACTTTACGAGTTGGAAAATAGATTGAACTTGTTTACTATGCTGATAAATTCTGAGAAATACAAGGAAAAGAATTTTTTCATAGCCATTTCTGTTTATACGATTTGTCAAAATATGATCCGTTTAGTGGCTGTAAAGCGTAAACATACTCATTCTAATGATCCTCCTCCTAGTTCTTCTCCGGTGAAGACTAGTGATAATTTTTGTGAAGTTTCAGCGTGATAAACCTTGCTCATCTGATTCGTTACCACCCGGGGTAATGATGATTCAATCTTAAGAAGGACTTGCATGAAGAGAATTTCAAGAAGATGTCGAGCATTACAAAATTCCAACGTTCCGTATGAGCCGTCTTTCTAAACTACGCCTCTATCCGGACAAGGATGAGTGGTTTTGCTCCTGGAAAGACGATAATGATGAGATCACGATGAATTTCTAGCTATGGAAGTTTTCTTCTAACTTTAGAGGAAGGATATTTCGATTCAGAAGGAGACACATAGCTTTTCTTGATAATATACCTTAGTGATGATGATTTACCATTAATCTCGATTCAACAGTATACCTCCGATCATGAGGCCAGAATCAGAATGAATCTTCAATTACTTTTTATCCAAGGAGTGATCCTCTTCACCATGAGTAACGCCGGTGATCTTTAACACTTCCTGACGGGATATGATCGTGATTGCGGGAATTTCCTTAGTCTTATGACAGCGCTTCATGATAAATTTCAATTTCCCAGGGAAATTTTTCATCAAAATTCAGTTATAATGTCTCATTCCAATATCTCCTATCCCCGTGAAGATAGTGTCTGTGACCACTCAGAAGAGATTGATATTCTCCTTGTTCACAGATGGAATTTAATTCCGCCTGGTGTTGATGATGCGGTTTCTGAAGATGATGTTAATGAGGTCACCTATCCTTGATCACCAAGATGATAGTCAATTACACGACCTCCACAAGAACATCCGGATATTGAGATTGATTTAGAAGCCACAAAAGAGTGCGGGTATTGTGATAATCATAGAGTTTAGGGTGTTTCTAAATCTCATGATTTTATGACCAGTATTTTACCCACCCTTGTTTCAGATTTACCCTTCATTTCCTCAATTGTCTCCTTCGCGAATGAAGGACATCCATTTTTGACCCTGGCATTAGCCATTCCTAAGAGCCATAGTGGCATTTTTCTAAACAGTTTCTTGTTCTAAGTATTGATCTCACTAAGGACAATCTTAATTCTGGGATCAAGCTGAGCTTGCCGACTCTGGTAAAACAATCAAGCCGTCTCTTCGTGGGAGTTCAACCCTGTTATCCTTTTTTCTTTCTATTTTATCTTTCTAGCCTCTAATGTGTCTGTGATGTTGAGGCGCCATCCCTTTTAGTTTCTCGTGTTTGTGTTGTGATTTGCAGATTTAACCAAATTTCAAGAATCTTCTCGTGTTCGATGACTAATTCCAGGATGCAATCGAGTTTCTACCTTTGTGTGAAAATTAGTTTGGGGAGATCCATATCCTTTCATCATTTTCGATTAACGAATTTTCTTTGTCTAACGTAATAATCGGCTTAGATTTTCGTTAGGTACCCGGACTTTTTAAACATTGAGGACAATGTTTTCATTTTAGTTTGGGGAGGCAAATCTAATCGATTTGATGTGACTTGCATATTGTGTTTCTCCGTACACGGTTCTCCCACAAAAAAGTAATAAATTTTAAATTTTTAATCAAAAAAAAAAATCAAAAATAAAAAAAAATAAAAAATAAAAAATAAAAAACATAATAATGGACAAAAATGTAGGTTTTCCGTTGGTAAGAATAGGACAGTAATTTTTGACCCCGATTTGATCGTGTTGAGTTCTGAGCTTTTTCCTTAAAACAATTAATGATGATAGTTTATGCTAGTCTTTCATATAGACTTTTAAACCATGCTAGGGACTTGAATCTTTAGTAATTGAAAGCTTGTGTCTAATCTCATGTTAGAATTTTAATATGCCAAGTGGATTTTTTAAGGCTAAAGCATTTGCAAAATTTCTTTGTGAAGAACAAGCCAATGATAGTGTTTATTTTATAAGTCATGAGGTTAAAGTTAGAATAGTTGGTTTTCTTTCAAGCTTCATATGTATGTATTACTTGTGGCTTTTTCTCCATTAGCTATGTTTCACCTATATCAATAAACTGTTTAATAAAATAGGAGTTGTTATGGTTTTTGGTAATAATTAGCTAATAGATGTTTTCTTTTGTTCTTTTGTGTATTGGATGAGTACCACATCAGAATACTTAATTTTGGCATAAAAAAATATCAAAAATATAATAAAATAAGTATCTTGCCAGATTACCTTCATCGTGTCGGAAGGATCGGTGCGGACGATGTGGATGTTTTCATATTAGGTTAGAGTCCCCGGTGTCATAATAAGTAGAATACACATCTTTTCGACTCGCTATCGGATGTGGGCTTCGAGATAAAGCCACAAGGTTTATTACTTATATAATCCGAAGCTAGAAATATGGTTTGATGATATTGTCGGACGGCACCGTTGGCCGATGTTGTAGCATACTAACTGGACTGAGGTTTAATAAGTTGCTTTATTTTTGTTTATTTTGTGCCCTTAAGAGACACTCTCTTTTTTAGGGTATAAGGTGCATAATGAGATTGGTCCTTTTCATGTCTTAAAGAGCCTTAGGGTATATGACATGAATGGTGCCTTGCTTAAGTAGCCTAATAAAAGCCAAATTTTGGTCGCCTCGATGTGGACTTTATTCTTGATTGCATTTGATCTTTTGAGAAGGGCTAGGAGCTAATTATTGCGTTCTTTACCATTACGCTTTATTTTTGGAAGTAATAAGTATCGAAACAAAAGTCTTAAAGAGCCTTCGGGTATATGACTTAAGTAAAATCCTGAGATACAAAAGTAGGATTTGTGGGAGGAAAAGTAAGTACACAATTAATATTTATGAGTAGTGTTAGTGTCATGACTTGTAATTAACGATGATCTTGTTTTTAAGCTTAGCATGGGAAAAGTGAAAAATCGGGGATGATGAAGTTATCTTTTAGACGCTTAATTGTGCTTTTTGTTCTATGATCCTAAAAGTTACCAATGTGGTAATGAAAACATTGCATTATGTCAACACAAATAAATTGTAGTTAGGTAGTTAATAATCAAGAAAATCCATAAAAAGAGAAAAATCTTAGAAAATGGGAAGTCGGGTGTTTTATAACTTGTGATCTCTTATCTCTCTCAAACAAAACTCTTTGCTACTTTTCAAAGGTTTAGTTTGGGGAATTTTCGAGGTATTTGGTTATAAGGCATGTGATATTGCGTGAGGACACACAATCGTTTAGTTTGGGGAATTTTGATAAGTGTAGAATACACATATCTATTTATGCTTAAAATAACCCAAATAAACCCAAAACGGATCAAAAATGGCAAAAATGTGCTTGTATCTGAGTTTTATGTGTGCAGGTTTGGATATGTCAAATATTGCAAGAAATCAGTCAAAAACGAACACGAGAACGGATGAGTGATCAAGAAGCTAAAGAAATCAAAGCCGAAGCCAGAGAGATCATGCCTCAGCCTTCTACAGTCAACTGCAGCTAAACCACAGTCAACCAAAGCCAACTCCATTGTTTTGTAACCACAAGGACTGTTTTTGCAATTGGTGAAAGTTGTTTATAAGCCTGAAAAAAGTGCTTGCCAAACACAAGGGCCAGATATGTAATTACCCCAAAGATACAAAAGGGCGCGGGTCATATACCCGGGTCAAACTACCCATGGACCATCTCTCAGCCAATCATAAGCCAACCCCCAACCCGATTACCCACAATTAACCCGATCCTACCCATACCCTAACCCGACCAACCCGGCTACACTTATAACCCCTTTTACACTTACTCAGTTACTGTGCACTTATTTACCCCCAAAATGCCGATTAAACACATAACTACACTATACCGAACACACACCTAAGACTACCATGAACCCTAGTTAGTTATATCCCCTTCATCAGCCCGTTCATGTGTGTGTGTGTGTGTGTGTGTGTGTTAATAACCCCTCCACAAACCTTAACCATCCTGTCACTTTTTCAATTAACCTCAACCTCCATCCACCCTGGCAAATTAATGAAGAAAAACCTTTTGGGTGTGTGACGTATGTGTTAGTGTTTACACTCACATAAAAACTAACACACGGTAATATCCGCGTCATTGATCCGGTTGTGCACACATGCCTCAATCGAACTGATTGAGATATAAATCAAGGAAAGAGAAAAGATTGAAGGGCTGAGATAAAGAGATCTTTTAGAAGGATCGATGTGTAAGATGGCAAGAGCTCTAAGTTGGGGTATATATCCCCCCATCATTCTAGCTATATGAGTGTAATTGTTTGTGTGATTTTTAGTTTTATTTTTAGAGATTAATATTAGTTTAATTTTGTCGATTCCGTTTTTTACTAGTTTTTTATGTAATTTCAAATTTTGTTATTTCATTTTCGAATTGTAAGAACCTTAAATTCAGGAATTAATAAAAGTTTTTATTTTCATATAAAATTGTGTTCATTTAAATTTGTCAAAAAAATATTTGTGTTTGTGATTTTTATGATTAAGGCTTGATACCATTTGGAATTGATATGGCGCTGATGCTTTGGTATAAGAAGGGGATTTAGAATGATGAGGGTGTGCACTCGCACGATTTTTAGGACTAGTTTAGGATTGTTGTTGGTTTGATTTAGGGCTTATGTGGATTACAGCCATTAAGCCCACACAGCTATTGCTTCTCACTGTTGTGTGTGTAGTGTTGGAAAGCTAGGCTACACATATTGTTTTTTTACCAAAGTTTTATGTATTCTTAATAAGCTGTGGATATGCTAATAGTTTGATTAAGTAGATTTTTTATTAAGTAGGGTAAAAAATCTGTCAAAGTAGCTTAAAATTTGCTTTGCTTATTTGTTTAAACGGAACTAGAGTACATAATTGCTAGTGCTTTTTAAGCTAATAAGCTTATTTAGCTTATTTTAAATAAGTAAAAGTTGAGTTTCAATTAGTTTTAGTTTTTTTAAATTCTGTTTGAAAAAAGCTGTTTTTATAAAAAGCGATGCTTGTCGTGTTAGTAGTTAGGGAGTGGATTCTCAGGGGGTCATGTCTGTGCTTCTTCAAAGTTTTCTGTTTGTTAAAACTTTTCATAGTTATCCTTATTTACTTACACTGTTAGTCCTTTTAATTTTCTTTTAGTATGTCCTTCGTTTAGTTTATATAGTTTATAAAGTCTAGTTAGTCCCAGTTAAGGGACTATCTGCAATGGATCAATCTTTGTGTTTTTTATAAACTTTAATATTAAGCGCATTACCTCTCAACTTTTTACATTCGTGTCACTTTTAACCCACTGTGTTTGGTATAAAATTGGTTAAGTAATAAAATAGTTTTTATAAATAATAAAATTCAGTTTTTTTAGTTTAATTACTTAAATTAGTTTAAAATTAATCATTAAAAATTGGGCTGTCTTAATAAAATTTAATTTTATTTGCCCATTATTTCTTTTTATACTAAAAAATAATTACTCTCGCTCGCGCGCGCGCATATAATTTTTAGGTTTTAAGTTTTATATTTTTTTAAAAATTTATATTTTCAAAGAATTCAGAATTTAATCATTTAATATTTCATACTCTTTAGTTTCTATACTTTTCAACTCTTAACTTTAATTTTAGAATCTTTTAAATAAAAAATTTAGTCAATAAAAAAATGTTTTTTCATTCTATTTCAAGTAATTTAGAGTTTAATTTTCGCTTGAATAAAGAAAGAAATGATATTGTTTATTCACTTATGTGTTTTTATCAATTTTGAGAAATTGATTCTTATTTTGCAGTTAAGAACACATGTAGAAGAGAGAGGGATATTGGCATATATTCTCTCGAGCATGTAGTAAGAGATGGTTCGTCATGGGTTCCTTGTGCAGATGATAGTAGGACACTACTGAGTGATACCATGTCAATTGCTAACTGTACGTTGTTGGATATCTCTGTCTCAAATTGACCGCCTGTACTAGAGAGTGCCATAGCTCACAGATTGTAATTATGAATTTCGCGTTCCCACTCAGCACGCAACCTACACTGAATCTAGCGCTCGCATATCACACAGTCGTCGCTGATACAGTAGTAATATATAACACGTGTTTGCCCACTTTTGTCTTGCGTACCTTGTATCCAAATCGCTCGCCTTTTTATCCGTAACTATCCTCCGTATCTCGTAAGCCCTCCTCCCCTCATCGCCGCGTTACTCGCTTGTTGCTTCTTTTGTGCCTTCTCTTTTTAGTCGCTTGCAATAAATTAATCATCTTAAATATCTCTTTTCCTTATTCTAATCAGGAAATCAAAATTAACGAGTTTTTTCCATTGCACGCGTATAGGGGTGAAAAACGACCCGGTGTGATAATACTTTACCGGTTTAATATACGCTCATTTCTATATTATATTATATTTATTTTTGAGAGTGAAATATTATCAAGGGTAATTGGTAACTTTCTCTAATTTACTCTCAGGGATTATTTTATCTTTATATTATATTTTACGTGTACAAAACTAAGCAATTCATACAAGCTCACAAGCAAGATGGTCAAATTTTACATGAGGCGCTCTACCCCTCATCAATACATTTTTGGCTAGATCACCCCAGAGTATAATGCCCCCCTGGCCACATACCTCGAGCTGCATCCAATGTTGCTAGTCTTTATGACGTCTTACATTACTCAACCAGATAGACCTCGTTCAGAGCACTTTCTGGCTCACACTCCGGCCGGCTGCTTGTCGTTTAAATGTTTATCGACCCCCCCCCTCTCTGATTGCGGATGTGCTTAACACTGTCAAAGGTTGCTTCATGGTGATTTATCTTTATTTTGGACGTTCAGTTGGCTCTCGCTGAAGGTACACAATCCTGACAAATGTGGTTTAAATTATGATTAATCAAGGTTTGGCAGGTGATGCCTGTCTTATTGAACAGTAAATGTTGTGAACCATTTACGAGAGACTGAAATACTCTAGTAGATAGATACCTATTCCTATTTCTCAGTATGTGACAGAATCACAACAGGCAGCTGTTCAGAATTCTAACTCATCTGCACAACAAGATGCAATAATATTATCTGTGATAGAACAACTGAAGAGCCAAGTAATTAATTGCACCAAGATAAATCTAGACAATAAAAGTGTCAATGATACTTTAACTACTGAGCTTGAAAGATATAAAGAACAAGTTAAAGTTTTGAAAGAAGGACAAAATGTCGATTTAAAAAGTAAAGATAACGTTTCAGATTCATGTGAATAGTCTGTCGAGATTGATCGTCTTAAACAAACTCTTTCTGAACATTTAAAAGAAAAGGAATCTTTAATGCAAACAGTTACTCTTCTCAAAAATAATTTTAAGAAAGAAGAATCTAGAAATATTGATAGAGAAATTGCTTTAGAAAAAAAGATTAAACAACTAGATAATATTGTTTATAAAATAGATTAATCAGTACAAACTGTTCATATGTTGACGAAACCACAATTTTTCTATGATCGTACCACTAAACAAGCTCTAGGTTTTCAAAATCCTTTCTATCTGAAGAAATCTCAGCAGTTGGAACCAAAGCTTTATGATGGTAATATCATTAAGAACACTAGTGCTATTGTGATTCCTGACTTCGAAGAGACCTTAATGCTTGCTGAAGAGAGTCGTTCAAAAATGCTTTTAAAACAACAAGATCTAATGGTTTTAGAAAATAAAGTTATTACCAGACCAGTTGATTATGTTGTTCTCAACCAACTTTCTCAAGATTTTGAAAAATGATTTGTTCCACAAACTAAATTATCTGCTGAACAAGCCTTTTGGTCTCAGAATTCTATGAATTATTCAGATCCTAATTCTTCTTGTAGACCCACCAAAGTTAAGGTTCTGAAAGAACTTTCTAAAGTCAACATGGTAAATACAAGTTTGAAGAAACTTAAACACCATCTTGCTGGTTTTGACGTGGTTGTCAAAGAAAGAACCACTGCCACAACCATCACTGAGGGCTCGTGGGGGTTTTAACATAGAAAAGCTTGTTTTAGGGATAAAATAATTCCATTTATAAAAGCTCTGAAGGACTTATTCAATACATTTGATCAATATTTAATTGATGAACTTTCTGAAATCCAAAATGTCTTTTATAAAATGGAACAGGCCGTGGAACAATATCGTTTAGAGTCAAAAACGTTTGAAGTTAAAATGAATCAAGTTTTAAATGAAAACGAACGACTCTTGAAACAAGTCATCAACAAAGATATAGTGAACATAATTATGAATTCTTCTGTGGATAATGCTTATGAGAAGAGCATTAATTGTGAAAATTTTCTCAACTTTGAGAGCTGCGCTACTCACAAAAAGGATATCTTTAAAAAGAGATTCCAAAAACTTTCAGCTAATGATTTACCACTTCTTGAAAAATACTTGCAACACATCTCTTACAACACCAGTTCCGACCCATCACCATCCACCCTACCATACAGAACTCCTGTGTGCTCATCACATAGATGTATCGTATGTTACCAAAGTCATGATACGCACACTCTCCCCAAATAGAAGTAGTTATCTATGTGACCTCTAGACTCGTCCTCCCCTACACACTCTCGTCGAGCTCAACCCCAAATACTTCCATATATCTCATCCTCCGGTTACAATCGTATATATCCCCATATCTAATATAGAAAACTTGAATGTAATAAGATACCCACCCCACACCACACCCCTCTCACCCCAACCGAGCCACCAATCCCCTCCTCCGCTACAACATCTCATCTAACTCAAAACAGACTTACTAAGCCTACCAGCCCAGTACCCCAATCCAAGATCTAAGCCCACCGTGTAAATTACACGTAGAGTGTAACGTCTCAACAATATAAGAGTAAACATCCCTCGCACAGACGCTACTGACATAGCAATTTTTGTCTACGACACTATATCGAGTCTAGACATAGAGACAGTGTAATAGAGTAAGCGAGCTCTATGTGCGACCATGAGAAGCACGTATCATACAATAGAATACTCATGTAAAGGTGTGATGTATAACTCTGTATAAGAAACGACCTATCAGTAATTGTCTGTTCACTTATGATCTTATTGTACAAATTTACAAACTGTCTAGTGCGCTCTGCGAAGATACAAATCTAGTAGACATATCTCTCTAGATGTGAAGTGTAGATAGAATTACGTATATACCTCATATAGTTGCAGAAGACCACTCCAATCTCAATCATGTACACTAGAATGCCTCATATATATGTGTATTCTTCGATACCTGCCTATATCTCGCTCCGTCCCTATAACTCACATAAAAAATTACTCCTCAAGAGACTTCAACAAATCCCCGCATCAATTTCGACACTCATCACAAAGCATGCCGACACCCCCCCCCATGACTAAATATCATCAGTGCTTCTACAGAGTAAGACATAGAGTGTCTACAGATATCTCGACTGTCTCTCTCGCTCCAGAGACGTCCCACTGCCTAGCTCTATCGCACAAACAGACACACATGTAGGCTTCTGTCGATATTGATAGTAGTGCTCCGCGATAACGGTAAGATATACTCGCGAAGAATAAAAGTCTCGGGTAACTAAATTTAATGAAGTTATGGGTAATTGGGTTTGAGAGAGGGTGCGAGAGGTTATCGAGTAGTTGAATGATTGAGGGTCAGTCTCTGAGAGGATGCTCTCTAGACCTAAGTGTTTCAAAGACTGTATAGTGATAGGACACTAACGTAACATTTCTACAGCGCTCTCGAAGCTGTAGATTCCTTCTATCCTCCTCCCACCATCTCCAGATCTGTAAATAGCGATGCTGATACTGACATGCTGAGCATAAAAAACTCAAGAGGCACTGCGTTTGTGTGTAGTATTAGTGGTTTGATGTGCGGCTATAACAGCTGCTCTTAGGCCTATTCCTAATTCGTTATGTAGCGCTATCAACATCATCTGAAATACTAGTTGTGTGTAGAATCCGACAGAACAGTTTCGCTCTCAGATATCGATAGTAGTGGCCTCGACACTCACACGTAGACATGTTTCACAATGGAGATTTTGAGATGGAATGTCTATAACCTCTTGGGCTGTTTATGCATGAAAATCGCAGTCATATTGACAGGAGAGAGTATGTGAGATGGATTGAAAAATGGACAGATCAGGCCCTTAGAGACGCTGGAGAGAAATGGACAGTAATCTCACGCAATAGCGGTGTCTGTGTCAGTAAGTTAACTTAGAGTGTCGACTCAACTGTGTATGTTGCTAGACAGTGTTAATAAGCTTAATATCAAACTAGTGACAAGATCTCCAAGAGTCATACGTGGTCTCACCTACATGTAGTCACGATCAACACTAGCAATTAGAGCTATATCAAATATAAGACTCTTCATATATAAGATGTACAACAACCACTATTCAATCCCGGCCAGCTCGTACGCTACTCGCACACAACAAGCTCTCCACCAGGCATCAAATAATGTGGAGAGCATCTCATCACAGTGTCCTAACATGCTCCTATACCTTCACGCCAGATAAAAACCCACACTCAACACCATATTATAACAAACCCTGCAGCACGTACACACTCTGCAATCACACTATAATCCCTGCCAGTTCTCTATCACGCAATAACCCCCTTTGTTGTTCACTTCCCATAAATAGGCTGTAGAAAAACCGTCTTTCTCATTTTCTCCCTTCTAACTAACCGTGCTTAGCGGATCACAGCCTTCAATGTAAATACAAGAAAGATTAGATTCATAACAAACACAATAAGTATGAGTACCTCAGAAGAATAAAGTAAGAAGCCCACTTTCTAGGATACGTTAAATCTAGTTTGAAAATAATAAAAGAAGGTGTGTTGTTGGAACCCTAATAGGTAACTAATGCAAATGTGCAGCATTCCAAGCTTAATGCGAATTCTGAACTTCTATGTGTTAAGTGTAATGGTTGCATGCTTTCTGATAATCATGATTTGTGTGTTCTTAATTTTATCAATGATGTGAATGCTCGTGCTAAATCTAAATCTGTTAAGTAAAGTTCAAAGAGAAAAGTTTGGAAACCAATAAGAAAAGTGTTCACAAATATTGGATACACTTGGAGACCTACTGGTCAGACCTTCACTATAGTAGGAAATGTGTGCCTTTTAACTAGGATTACCACAACTGCTAAAGTTCTCCTTAGGAAACCAACTGCTCAAGAAAGTGTTACACCTAAACCTGTTGTAACATTGGTTTACTCAAGAAAACCTAGGAAATCTAAAACTAATGTTCCCGTTAGCAAACCTAAGATTATTAAATCTATATCTTCTAACAAAAAGGAACCCAGTAAATCTTGGGGATCCATAGTTTTTGACGTTCCATCTTCCTCTCTTGATAAATGTAGGTCGTCTAAATTATTCTCTGGTATTTGGACTCCGGCTGCTCCAAGCATATGACTAGAGATCGCTCTCAATTCACCAATTTCGTCAATAAATTTTTGGGTACAGTCAAATTCAAAAATGATCACATGGCAAAGATATTAGGATATGGTGATTATCAGATTGGGAATGCTACGATCTCAAGGGTTTACTACGTAGAAGGACTTGGACACAACTTATTCTTCGTTGGGCAATTATGTGATTCAAAACTTGAAGTTGCTTTTCATCAACACACCTGCTTCATTCGTAATCTAGAAGGTGTTGATCTATTGACTGGATCTTGAGGCAACAATCTGTATACTCTGTACCTTGGATATATGATGGCGTCCTCTCCTATATGTCTCTTGTCAAAGGCCTCAAAGACTAAGTCCTGGCTATGGCACCGACGTCTATCTCATCTGAACTTTGGTGCACTCAACCATTTAGCTAGAAACGGTCTTGTTCGAGGTCTCCCTAAGCTAAAATTTGAAAAGGACCATCTATGTTCTGCATGTGCAATGGGTAAAAGCAAGAAGAAACCCCACAAACCTAAATCTGAAGACACCAACCAAGAAAAACTCTATCTTTTGCACATGGATCTTTGTGGACCAATGCGTGTTGCAAGTGTTAATGGAAAGAAGTACATCCTCGTCATTGTCGATGATTACTCTCGATTTACATGGGTAAAGTGCTTAAGGTCAAAAGATGAAGCTCCAAATTTCATAATCAAGTTTCTCAAGATGATCCAAGTGCGGCTTAAAGTACTTGTCTGATGAATCAGAACAGATAATAGAACTAAATTTGTTAATCAAACTTTGTGTGAATATTATAAGAAGGTTGACATCTCTCATGAAACATCTGTTGCTCGCTCTCCACAGCAAAATAGTGTCATTGAAAGACGTAATCGTACGCTAATTGAAGTTGCCCGTACAATGTTGATTTATGCAAAAGCTCCATTATTTTTATGGGCAGAAGCAGTTGCTACCGCATGTTATACCTAAAATCGTTCCATTATACGACTTTGTCATGACAAAACACCATATGAGCTTTTACATGACAAACTTCCTGATTTATCATTTTTCTACGTATTTGGTGCACTTTGTTATCCGATAAACGAAAGTGAGAACTTGGGTAAGTTACAACTGAAAGATAATATTGGTATTTTCATTGGCTATGCACCCACAAAGAAAGCATTTTAAATTTACAACCGACGTACCAGACGAATTATTGAAACAATTCATGTAGACTTTGATGAGCTGGCAATGATGGCTTCTGAATATAGCAGTTCAGGACCCGCACTTCATGAAATGACTCCTGCAACAATCAGTTCAGGACTCGTGCCAAACCCTCCTCCTTTAACATCGTTTATACCACCTTTAAGAACTGATTGGGATATTTTGTTTCAACTACTATCAGATGAATTGCTTAACCTTCCATCAAGTGTTAATTGCCCAACCCCTGAAGTCATTTCTCTGATTACTGAAGTAGTAGCTCCAGAACCCGCTACATCAACCGCTTCACCTTCCTCAATAACTGTTGACCAAGATGTACCATCACCTAGTAACTCACAAACCACACCAAAAACTCAATTTCCTGTCATTCTTAACGATGTTGAAGAAGACAATCATGACTTAGATGTAGCACACATGAATAACAATTCGTTCTTTGGTATTATTTGGTATTTTAATTCTAAAAAATGATTCTAAAGCATCTTCTTCTTCGGATGTTATTCCTACTGTTGTGAAAATTGCTTCTCCAAACTCAGAATAAGTTACCCAAATAGACCAAGGATCATCCTTTAGACAACATCATCGGTGAACTTGAAAGACCTGTTTCCACAAGACTTCAACTTCATGAATAAGCCTTATTTTGTTACTACGATGCCTTTCTCACATCTATTGAATCAAAGAACTATAATGACGCATTAACTCAAGCATGTTAGATTGAAGCAATGCAAGAGGAACTTAATGAATTTGAACGTCTTGAAGTCTGGGAACTCGTTCCTCGTCCA
>BQNB010014294.1:4452-75407 GCA_026074375.1 Tanacetum coccineum
TTCATTTAAGCTCCAGAATGCGTGCCTTTTAGCATAACTTCACCAATTCCTCCATAATTACTGCAAATCTCAAATATAAACGATTAAGTACCAATTCTTGCAATAATCATAAAAAATGGGTAATTTACATAGGATAAATGATACTATAAAAGTGACGTTATTTGATGTCATCAGTGCCTTTAATGTATCGGAAGATACGCTTAACCGCTTCAAGATGAGAAGTTTTGGGATCCTCTTGGAAGTGTGCACAAAGGCAGACACTAAACATGATATCGGGCCTACTTGTCGTTAGGTAGAGTAAACTACCTATCATGCCTCGATACTTGGTACTATCTACCAACTAACACTCTTTGTCTTTCGTGAGTTTAGTATCTGAGGACATGGGGGGTTTTCATTGGTTTAGATTTTTTTAAGCCAAAAATTTTAAGCATTTCTTTCATATATTTAGATTGATTAAAGAAGATATCGTCTTCCATTTGTTTTATTTGTAATCCAAGGAAGAAGTTAAGTTCACCCATCATGCTCATCTCGAACTCATCATGCATGATTTTGGCAAATTCATCACACAAGTTTTGACAAGTCAAACCGAATATAATGTCATCGACATATATTTGAACGATGATTAGATTTGAATTTTTCTTCATAGTAAAAAGTGTGTTATCTACCATTCTCATTTTGTACTCATGTTTAATAAGAAAAGCTTTTAATCTATCATACCAAGCTTTGGGTGCTTGTTTAAGACCATATAAAGCTTTCATTAGTTTATAAACATGATCTGGTTTTTCGAAGTCAATGAATCCTGGAGGTTGTGCCACGTATACCTCCTCATTGATTAAACCATTCAGGAATGCACTTTTTACGTCCATTTGGAATAGCTTAAAATCTAAGGCGTAAGCATAAGCTAATAATATTCTAATAGACTCTAATCTAGCAACTGGGGCATAAGTTTCATCATAATCGATGCCCTCTTGTTGATTATAACCTTGCGCGACTAACCTAGCCTTATTTCCAGAAATAACACCGTTCTCATCTAACTTATTTCTAAATACCCACTTAGTTCCTATGATTGTCATATTCTTAGGTTGTAGTACTAACTCCCAAACATCGTTTGCAACGAATTGATTTAATTCTTCTTGCATAGCGATTATCCAACTTTCATCCTTTAAGGCTTCATTCACATTCTTAGGTTCTATAGTTGATATAAAACAAAAGAAGTTACTTTGATTTTGGCTTAAGATCTAAGGGTTCTTTGATTAAGGTTTCCTATGACGTCGTCTAATGGATGGTTCTTAGATTTCTTAATGTTGACAATTTTGTCAACTTCAAAAGTTTCATCCTCAATATCATTTTCTAAGGTTTTCTTTTCAGTAACCTTAATTGCTTCATCTTCATCTAAGTCATCATCCACTAAGGGTGATGTTTTAGATGGTGGAGGAGTTTCATCGAATGTCACGTTGAGTGATTCTTCAATTTTCATGGTGTGTTTGTTTAGAATGATATAGACTTTGCTATTTTAGGAGTACCCTAGGAAAACACCTTCGTATAACTTTGGGTCAAACTTGGTGAGGTAATCTTTGGTGTTTAGAATAAAGCATTTGCTTCCAAATACTTTGAAGTAATCAAGAGTAGGTTTCCCACCTCTCAAGAGTTCATATGGTATTTTTCCTAAGATGACTCTAATTAGGATTCGATTAAGGATGTAGGTCGAAGTATCTACGATGTTACACCAAAACTTTTGTGGTAACGATTATTCATTCAACATTGTTCTACTCATTTCTTGTAGAGTCCTATTTTTCCTTTCTACCATGCCATTTGATTGTGGAGTGCGTGGAGCCGAGAAGTTATGTGTAATACCATTGGCATTACAAAACTCTCCAAATTGCACTTTATTATCAAATTCCCTACCATGGTCGGTCCTAATTGACATTATTGAACATCCTAGTTGGTTTTGTACTTTATTAATAAAGATTTCAAATTGCCCGAAAGCCTCGGTTTAGATTTAAGAAATCTTGTCCATGTATACCTAGAATAGTCGTCTACTATTACTAAGGTGTAGAGGTTTCCTCCGTACGGCGGATGGACCAAAAAGATCCATGTGAAGGAGTTCTAAGCATCTAGTCGTTGAGACTATATTCTTAGATTTGTGGCTAGCGTAAGCTTGTTTTCTAATTTTGCAAGCATCACAAAAGTCTTGATCAAACCTAACCTTAGGTAAATTTCTAACTAATTCCTTAGATGCCAATGATTGAATCAGACGCATATTTGCATGACTTAATCTCCTATGCCACAAAGTGGATTTTTCTATAATCGTTGTAAGCTAAATTTTTTCTTTCGGCTTCTTTCATAATTTCATCACATACAAGCCGCTTTTCCTAATACCACTACCTATGACTTTTTCATCCTTATGATTCCACTATCATAGTTTAGAGGGAAAAATATTCTTTACACATTTAATTCACATATTTGGCCTACCCTTAGCATGTTAAATCTTAAATTATCTACATGCTCTACCTTATCTATATTAAGAGAGTCATTAGAAATTGTACCTTTGCCAATGATGTTAGCCAAAAGAAGACCTAGCGCGAAATTACTACCAAAAACAACATTACCTCCATTGTATGCCTTGTAAGTTGAGAAGAGCTTCCTTTCCCGTCATGTGTTTGGAGCACTCGCTATCTTTTAACCATTCATTGGGCTCCAAATCGATCCCAAGGGCTTATCCTAGATTATATTAACACAATAACTCAAACATTTTGTCCCCAATATCTCATGGGTCCTAAGTTGTTAGCATTAAACATCCCTTGCATTTGTTACATTTGGTTAGGATGTGGAAATGAAGGACACATTCCCCATGGCATGTAACTTTGAGGTTGGAAGTTATTCCAAGTTACACGAAAGTCATTTGGATGATTTTGTCGTCCAGGATTTCTTTTTGGTTGCGGTGTTCTAGATTGAGAATAAAAGTTATTAGTTCTCCTAGGAGGTGGAGTTTTCGATCTAAAGTTTGGTTTGAAAAATCCAACTCCGGGTTTTAGAGAAGATTTATAAAACCGTTTAACCTCATCATCACTAGCAACAGGAATTTTAATATTATTAACCAGTAAATAGTTTTGTCTAAGGAACACAAAATGTATTATTTTAAAAGAAACAAATATTCCAATTTTCTAATGAACAGACCGACGGTCCCTAATTTGCTTTGGGGGCCGTTCTTACATTATGGAGGCCGCCTCAGCATTTGGAGGACCGCCACCATAGGACGTCTTATTTTGAGGTTTCACAAATTTTGTTTCCTTAGTCCCGCTTGTTGATGCTTCAAATGAGTTAAACCCTAGACCCGATTTATCTCCGAAGGGTTTTTGAATACTATAACAACCCGCAATTTTCATCAATATAAATATCCATCTATTAAATTTATATGCAACTGTAATATCCATCTATTAATATATATAAAATAATATATATATAATATATATATAGTAAAAAATATAGTTATATATATATATATATATATATATATATAAATATATTATATACCCACCTTTTACAGGGAAAATTTTGCTTTATCGTACATTAGCTGACGTAACATTGCATCTCTACTAAAGTAATATCGAGTGCTCACGCAACCCTATCTATGGGCCATCTCCTATCTAAGTTTACATAATCATGTAAACATCTATATGTCAATTCTAAAATCTTAGATATCAATTTACCAAGTAAACAACCTACATCTAAATGCTTTTCAAAACGTTATTTCAAAAACAATCAATAAACGTAAACCGGTTTTAATTTTTTTAAATATCAAAAACCCTTAATATATGTGATGTAACATATAAAATGAATAATACTACAAGCTTTTAAGCATGTGTACACGTATCCTAGCAGACCATTAAGGAATATCTTTATCCCTCATGAATCAAGTACAACCATTTAAAGCTCAATGGCACAAGTCCAATAAATACAAGAAATCAAAACTAGTTCATATTACCATCCAAATCACTTTGGTTTCTTACCACCACTTTAACACAAGGTACAAGCACTTAATGCATGACTTCTAAACCCTAAACCTAATCCCTAAACCATTCTAAAACCCTAATCTAAAACCCTAAACCCTAAAACCCTAATTTTACTTTAAACCTAAAACTTAAAACTAAACCCTAAACCTTAATCCTAAACCCTAAACCTTAATCCTAACACTAATCTTAAACCTTAAACTATATTAAAACCTAACCCTAACTCGAATTCAAAACCCTAAACCCTAACCCGAGACCAAACCAAACCCGACACCCCTTTCTATCTTATTTTGACCCATTTTAAGCAACCAAGTACCTCAAGCACTTCCATGACCTCACCCTTATGTCACCAAGCATCTTACAAGCACCTCCATCACCACCCTTAAGCTCCAAGGCTTCTAGACACCTCCTTGTCACATCCTTGTAGCCGAAAACCCTCATACACCTTCCACCATTCAAATCTACACTCCTAGCTCTCAAGACTCATCATACTAGCTTCCATGAATCATCTATCCTAGCCTTGATACTAATAAAAACATTAAAACTTTGCCACCAGGTGTTATTTACCCACCCATATATAGACCGAAAACATTCACCCCTTCGTTTTGTAGAGCCCTCTTTATGATAGTGTGTTGATTTTTGTTTGGTTTTTTGGGGACAAATCACACCTCAAAACTTCGATCAATACAACCACAAATGGGGTTCTAGCACATCCAAGAAAGAAGTATATATATCCCAAGCTCAGAATACTAAGCCCAAAAATCAGAAAAAGTAGCCTTGAAGTCATTACTAGGCGTAGGACGAACCGAAAACCCATTTCGAACCAATTTCCTAGCTCAAGTAAGCTAATTTCTTGTTCAATAAGCTTATAAAATCAGTAATAAATATTTCATAAAAGCTTTAAGATCATATATGAACTCTTGTTTGAAGCTTTGAATCCTCGAACCCATGTGTTTTTTATTAAAACCCTAAAAATGACCCGTTTTGATTTTCTAGCTAACGAATCATTTTTCTAAACTTTTTTACGTTAGAATATCTTATTTTAGCTCTTCTAATAAGCTATACCCTCAAATATTAATTGGAATCTTAAAATACCTGCATGGCTTTTTGGACTATGTTTTGCAAATATTTCCCATGCATAGGGTTATATATCCGTAACTTTATGAAATTTATAATTAAAGAGCTGAAAGTGTCATAATCTAAAGTTATAACTATAAAACCTATTTTGGCCAGTTTCAAAGTTAAAGGTTTTAAATTAATATATACTTTTATATATAAAGGACTAAAGTTATAAAAGTTTATAAACCAAGGGTATATATTGCCAATTTTGCAAACTTAAAAATATAAAATATATTATTTTTATATAAATTATAAATATATATATTAATATTATAAAACCTAATTTTTAAACCCACATATTTGTCGTATAATAATGCAAGATCGACGCTTTATTTCTTATATATTTCACATAAAATTATCACAACTAACATCTGAAGAACTTAAAATATTAACGTATCACATTACTGAGGAGTAATTCATATGAATGGTTTCAATATGAGTTTTTATTTTTTGAACGAGTTTGCTGGTTTTATCGATGTAAAAGTGCCCTGGTCTCCTTCAAACGACACAACATGTCCTCTGTATTATGATAGCCCAACAGCGATACATTTATTTACCATAATTTAATAAAATCAAAGTATATAGACGTTTATCAAGCATTATGAAGTTTTAAACATAAACTATCACACTAAGGACTTTGACATATCACCCCTGTTGTGCGTGTACGAAGCCGTTACAGATCATTGATAATACTTATTGCCATCAATTCAAAATTTCCCCTATACTGTTACGGTGAGTTCAAATCCTCACTTTAAATCTTCTATTTCATAAACCCATGAGGGGGATACATGCTATAAACCATGTATACCAAGTGTTTTCTAAATGTATGCTATCTTGATATATTATTGCTTGTGATCTAAGTCCCTTTATGACAAAAGACCCCACTATCATGGACCATTAATCACTTGCGAGTGAACGTGAATATTGTGGATAGATCTATCGGGATTGACGAATCCCGTTTGTGTTAGCCGGATAGGTAACCAAACGCACTATATTTGAATCCCATAGGTATATGGCAATTACCTACACCGGGGGCCATTATCATTATATATATCATGATTGATATATACACAAGTCAGTTTGTGTGCCATGAGCTTAGACGCAATAATACACTATTAATACTGTTTTCTATAGTAATTGTACTCATTGCAATTATTACTCTTATGGGCGTATAACAACGTAACCCACTGTTATGACTTGTATTCAAACTATTTATTATAAACCTATGAATTTCACTCAACCTTTGTGTTAACCCTTTTAGTATGTTTATCTCAAGTAATTGAGCAAACTATGGCACGGAGTGGCATGGACTGAAGATGGCTAAACTGTTATCATTCACACTTTATGTTTTTAGATTTTGGGACCTCTCTTTTGTAAAAACTCTGATGAATAAATTAATGATAACTTAATTTTCCAAAAACGTCTCTTTATGATTCGTTTTCTATGATTATGTCTGTTGATCCATGAAGTAATACCTCAGATTAGCTTCCGCTGCTATATGTCAAATATGGGGGTGTTACATACGACGTATTGAGCTTGTTTCCTTCGTGGTCTTTGGTGAGTGCAGGAACGGATACGCCGTATCTTCCTTGATGGATACGGCGTATTGGTAGTCAGAATCATTAATCTTCAAAATATCTTCGTTAAAGCTCCAAAATGCGCGCCTTTTGCTAATATTCACCAAGTACTCCATAATTACTGCAATTCTCAAATATAAACGATTAAGTAACAATTCTTTGCAATAACTATACAACATGGGTTAATAACATGGGATAAATGATGTTATAAAATAGACGTTATTTGATGTCATCAGACGTAACTCATGCAGTGTAGTTACGCCGTAACTTGCCTTGAGTTTCTTCATTTGCTCATTTCCATGTCCAATTTTCGCGTCTCTTGCTCCAATGCTCGTATTCTTCCTGTAAACGAAATAAAAAGTGATTAAGTATCATTCTCAGGCATTTAGAAAATAATTACAAGCATTTTAGTAGGGAATTTGATACTAAAAAGTATTAACTATTTGATGTTATCACTTACATCTATATTTACACCAATAAAAAGAATGGGACACAATATCCTCAAAAAGAGACGCCTTCGTAGGAAGATCCGAACCAAAAATACTCTTGTTGCGAAAATTTCAGATAATCCACCACATAATATAGCAAATTCCTTCGAGCAACTTTTTATACTTAGAGTGAAGACAAAGATTCAAAATCCACTCTAACATTCCTATACGAAGAAACCTCCTTAAAATTGGCATCCCATCAGCTAGTGATCTTATGAAACACCTTTCTAGCTAAATGGCAAGCGAAAAAAATATGAATAGCCGATTCCACCGCCTTAACACGTATAGGACATAAAATAGAATCTATGTTCATGCCACGTCTAGAAATATTCAATCTTGAAGGTAAGCAATCTAACCTTACTTTCCATGCATGAACATTTACTTTAATGGGCACAACATTTATCCAACGAGTTTTGGTCGAAACCTCCAGCAACCAACGCTCATCGATCAGCCTTCGAACAGAAGAAACTGAGAACTTTTCTAAGCCCTATAAAGACCAAACCCATTGTTGTGTCTCTGTGCATGGGTAATTTATTATTCAAGTTTTACTATTTATATTTTGTCAACTTTACCTATTAACTAACACTAACAGGAAGTGTACCTGATCAGTTGTAGGTTCGTTGGTAAGTAGGCTGTCGATCACTGAGAGCAAGAACGTTAACTTTTGAATCTATCAGTATTTTAGTTATCTATGTTAGTCCTAATTTATCCTAGTTAATTCTGTCTAAACCTAAACTAAAGCAAAAGAGGAGAGGTTTTCAGCCTGAGAGACTGGCGCAAGTTTTAGTTTATTCTAGCATAATTGATGACAAGTAAAGCAATAAACACACACAAGCAGATAAACAAACGATAAAGATGATGTCTAGCACAAATGTAAGGAAAACGTATCAACCATGATTATTCTAATAAAACGCAGGTATTTTCTATGAGTGCAATGATTGTTTTACTATGTCGGTGTTATATCATTCCCAAGGTTTAGATAAGTCTTCTCCCTAAACGTTATTCAATTAATCCTGTCACAATTAACCAAATGTCTCATAAGCATACATCCGTTGATTATAATCTATCTTAGGAGTCAACACTATTAAATATTGAAACCTAGCTCGTTAGGGATTTACCTATTTTTGTTCAATCGCAATACATGTGCTGGTAGTCTACAGTCCGTCGTGACCCAAAGCAAAGCCACAAAATGTTATTTATAATTCTAATTCACCACTTAGTCTACCACTCTTTAAAATAGAGAGGCACTAAAGGACTTGAATTTGTAATCCTATAATTCCAGAGTCACGTGTAAGCTATATGAAGTTCTATCCCAGACTCTAGACCTACTTGGTCCATAAAACTAGATCCAGTTGAATAATAGATTAAAACTCATAATCAAACATAAACATATATCATGTGATAAACATAATCAACATGCAACGAATAGTAAACAATCGATATAGACAAACCGAACATTAAATTATCATAAACATGGCTGATACTTAAAGGTATCAGCCGATAGTCATTGTGAAAACTACACACGGTATCACATATGAACGATTTAAGTAAAGAAACGATAATCGAACGCGTTTTGCAGAATGTAGAGATTACAAGAGTTTTCTTATGATCTTGGTCTCTTTGCTGACTTCTTAAGCTTCTAAATACATCTTATATCGAACTTGGTATAATAAGGCTTCACTTGTATACTGAAAATCGTGTTTAGGATTCGGTATTTATAGACTCTAAAAATAGCTCGATACGCCGTATTCAAGGGGTTCGATACGGCGTGTTAGGTAACTTGGAGTGGGCTCCATGCTTATAATGTTCTGGAATATTCAATCATCGCTTCCTTATACGGAGTATATGGTCTTCTTAATACTTCATATTGCTTGAAATCGTGTTTGCTCTGAGTGTTGACCAATGTACATATACGGCGTATCTGATGAATTGGATATGGCGTATTCTTCAAAGTCAAGCAATGGTCTTGAATTCGTCTAAGTCTTGGATGCATCGTATGTGTCTAGAATGATATGGCGTATTGGTTGTCAGAATCAGTAGACTTTCTTGAATTCTTAGTTTTTGCTTCAAAACACGTTCTTTTTCTCCTTATTTCGCCAAATGCTTGATAATAACTGAGATTAATAAATATAAACGATTAAGTATCAAGTCTCTTATAAAATAATGTAAAACAAGCAATATAGATGGGATAAATGATGCTAATAACATGACCTTATTTGATGTCATCAAATGTCCCCCCACTTGAATCGTATTTGTCCTCAAGTAGACTTTAGAAATGTCTTATGAAAATGAATCCCAAACCAAAGTCTAGGGTTTTTCCTTTAAGAATTTTTTTGTTTAATCACTAGCACAAAACCAAATACCTCACGAAATAGGAAATAAAAACACTCAAATCACTCAACTAATCTATGTGGTAATATTTAGTAATTCACTCAATTGCTCGGTTGTAACGAGTATTCTATCATAAGCTTGGCAAGGATACACATCTCCACCACTAAAGCTAAGGAGTAACAAGTTTAAAAATGTAAACTGGGTTAAATGATAAGGTTTAAGGGTTTGATCATTCTTTTCAATCTCTATCGATACTAATATTCTAGAAAATGCGACAAAACCACAAATGCACGCCCAAATCTATGACCGCGACACTTGTGATTGCTCACCCCCTAACTCGAATAAGCTAAAGAATAGGACCAAGTAATCTTCACCAACAGTAATACACCAACAAGGGTGACAAAACCACACATACATATTCAAATCCATAAATGAGACACATATGATTGCCCACTCCCTCATTCGAGCAAACCAAAGTTTAGGATGAAGAATGATATAATGCAGGGATCTTCTAATCTTTCCTAATATTAATAAACCAACAAGGACGACAAAACCACACATACACATTGAAATCCATGAATGAGACATATGTGATTGCTCGCTCCCTCATTTGAGTAAGACCAAAGGTTAGGGATTAGGTATGGGGAATATAATTGGTGTAAAATAAAACAACAAAACAAATAGATTAAGTCAAAACAAATGAAGAATAATGTTGCTAGCTACTTTCCCGACCATACCCATGAAAAAGACACAAATCACTGACTAACTCACGCTTTAACACTGAAAACTCACGCTTTATTTGTTAGACACGAATTAGACTCATAGATGCCTTGATCATAGATCAAATAAAAACAAACCTTAGTTGGTGTTCCCGTAATAGCCAACTCCCAATCATCCATAATATAATATACAACACTAGTGGCGATATCTACCACTTAATACAAAATAATACATAGTTGGTTTATATTACGTACCAACTCTAAATACAACAAAACTTTATATCGTTGGTTTATAACACGTACCAACGAATAATCGATCACATAAATAATAATATATCGGTTAAGTTTAGGTGAACCAATTATCTAACAAACCTCTCCTTTTTTTCTCTCTTCCATGTTTTTTTGTATTTTTCTGTTTTTTCGATTTTTTTTTCAACATAACTAGAAAACAAAATTTGGTGTAAAATTTCACCACTTCACGAACATGATAAATCTGGATAATTAATATCCGATCATAATTGTGAAAGTAGTAAACACACGGAAAATATAATAAAACTACTACTTTTACATTCCCATTGGATTGTGCAATTTCCTGACCTAACCATAGATAGAAAATCACGCACACGAACACAGAAAATACATACTTTTACACAAAAGCAACTAGCAACCGATTAAGGACTTAATCTACAGGATAGGCTAAGGTGTAAGGGTGTAATGAAATAATATTTGGTGGTGTAATAAACAAAAAGAATGGCTCTGAGGGTTTTTAGAGGTATCTTACTCTAAAAATAAGAGTAAACAAAAGGGTTTATATGGGGATTAACTAACCAGTATGGTTAGTCAATATCACAATATGTATAGGCTTTTTTCGGTGTAATCCTAGAAATGTATCAATTTAGAAAGGTCACTCCATCTATATAAAATAATACTTATTATGGTGGTCTCGAATAGTCTAAGCCAAGTTCTAAAGTTTACTACAGTCGTCGGCACACTCATATTTTTATGGAATTTGGGTAAAAATTAGGAAACAAAATAGGCTAAATCCTCACAATATGGAAATAATGGTTATGTGTGCGGGTCATGTAACTAATAATCTCACAAAAAATTGCTAATTTATTTTTAAATTTAGGCATAAATTAGGCAAATTATTGTGAAAATATGGACAAGTAGCGTTCTAATTATCCTCCCCCCACTTGAGATATGAAATGCCCACGTTGTATAAATATAACATTAAAAATAGAAAATAAAAGAATTAGAACATAAAACTCCCCTGAGATTTGCTCAGTATGATCCTCCATTATGCGTATATGAGCAAGAATGTGTGTTGTGTTGTGAAAAGGTTTTGAATACTAGCACAAACAGCACACATAAGATTCCATTCTATATGTATACCACCAAATTTCTCCATTGTGTTTCAGTATGTTCCTGTCTCAATCATAAAGAAAACATTGCAATCGTATCTACGAATAATTGTCGGTTAGAAAATAAAATAAAAACCTAATACTGTACAAGAAGTCGATACATTGTATCCATGTTACTGGATACGTTGTATCGAAACCTATAGAAAATAAATCCTAATACGAGTCATAGGTCAGATACACCGTATTCAGAAATCTGAATACGCGGTATAGAAAAGTCTGACAATAAAGTTTTAAAGTGCAGTAAAATAAAAGGGATAACGTCCAAGTTGATCAATACACCGTATCCATGGAATTTAGATACTCCATATCGACAACCTGGAAAGACATATTCGATAAAAACTTGAAAATTACGTTCCGGGTTGTCTCCCAGCAAGCACTTTTGTTTACAGAAAAGTATTTAAGTTAGACTTGCTCCAGCTTCAGTTCCCATCCTTATAAAACAGCTTAGGATCGAACGGGATGCCAAATGGCACATACAAATTTTTAATAAGATTTATTAGCATCCCTTCGTTAAAATAGTTCCAAATCATGATATTAACATTTAATTCCTTGATAAAAGATTTAGCAGTGAACAATTTACAAATTGTTTCATGACTTGTTTTCAAAAGTTTATTTGACCCTTGTTCATAGGTAACAATATCGATACTTACAATATCACGTGATGGTTTGATAAATATACCCCCCGGAAGATTGTTTGATATCAATTTTATCATCACCATTGCCTTCCAATTTTAAATCATTGACATGAAATATATTATAAGAAAACAGATCATTATCAAAAATAATATCGTATTTCTCATCATCAGAATCGGACAATGATGTATTAATTTTTCAATTAACTTCATCGACATGCTGAGGACTTACTGTAGGTTCAGATGAGAACTCTAATTCAGATGTTAATGCATCCTCATAAACTATAGTTGAGAATTTTGTTTCAAAAAATATGTGATCATTAATGTCTTCATCATACCTGATCATACCATACGTAGCAGTTTCCTAGTTATATATTTTACCGTTTCTAAGAGCTCTCTCAGTTTCATACCGAACATATTCCTCTATGGTGATATTAGGGTCGTCCCTTTCCTGTAATAAATTTGCTACGAACATAGGAAAAGGTCAAATATATGGATACGCCGTATTCAGAAGGTTGAATACGTATCAATGTTTAAAGTCGAATACGTTGTATAGGATTTTAAAAGTTAATACGCCGTATCCAAGGAGATGAATACGCCGTATTCAGTATTCAACCAGAAGAAAAACATCAACAATTACATATGTAGGAAAAACAAACAAACACACAAACTAACAAACAAATATGCAGAATTATACAATGCAAAATAAACTAATCTAATATAAATCTAAATCTAAATCTAAACTAAAACACTAATAAACAAGAATTAAACAATTTCACTCCTTGGCAGCGGCTCCAAAAACTTGATGAGTCGTTGTGCGTAGGTAATTTATTATTTAAGTTTTACTATTTATATTTTGTCTACTTTACCTATTAACTAACACTAACGAGCAGTGTACCTAATCAGTTGTAGGTTCGTTGGTAATTAGGGTGTCAATCACTAAGAGCAAGAATGTTAACTCTTGAATCTATCAGTATTTTAGTTATCTATGTTAGTCCTAATTTATCCTAGTTAATTCTGTCTAAACCTAAACTAAAGTAAAAGAGGGGGTTTTTAGCCTAAGAGACTGGCACAAGTTTTAGTTTATTCTAGCCTAATTGACGATAAGTAAAGCAATAAATACACACAAGCAGATAAACAAACGATAAACAAGCGGTCTAGCACAAATGTAAGGAAAACATATCAACCATGATTATACTAAAAAATGCAGTTATTGTCTATGAGTGCAATGATTGTTTTACTATGTCGTTGTTATATTATTCCTAAGGTTTAAGTGGGTCTTCTCCCTAAACGTTATTCGATTAATCCTATCACAATTAACCAAATTTCTTATACGCATACATGCTTTGATTATAATCTATCTTAGGAGTCAACACTAGTGAATATTGAAACCTGGCTCATCGAAGCTTTACCCACTCATGTTTAATCGTGATACATGTACTGGTAGTCTACACTCCGTCGTGACCCAAAGCAAAGCCACATAATGTTATTTTTAATCTTAATTCACCACTTAGTTTACCACTCTTTAAACTAGGGGGCACTAAAGTACTTGAATTTGTAATTCTATAATTCCAGAGTCACGTGTAAGCTATATGATGTTCTATCCCAGACTCTAGCCCTACTTGGTCCATAAAACAAGATCCAGTTGAATGATAGATTAAAACTCCTAATCAAACATAAACAGATATCATGTGATAAACATAATCAACATGCAACGAATAGTAAACAATCGACATAGACAAACCAAACATTAAATCATCATAAACATGGCTGATACCTAAAGGTATCTGTCACACTTCAATTAAATCTCGGGACGAGATTTCTGTAAGGGGTGGAGACTATAACAACCCAAGAATTTTCATCAAATGCAAAACCTATTTTACTATTATCACAATTATATGGGGAAATTTTTCGCTTTATTACATTACTTGTATTGTTAATATCTCAATATGTCATGTAACTTGCATAACTAAAGTATACGAGCTCACGCAACCTATCTATGACCATCTTATCTTCATATATGTCAAGCAAATATCATAACATGTCAAGTCAATATAATCATCATCTTTTTACAAGGTACATTATTCCTATAATGTACTATTCGCAACGTTATATCAAAACGGGCTTTAAACCGTTATCGTATACCTCTAAACCCTAATCTCATGGAAAGATTAACATCTAAAGTGAATGCACAAGATACTAAAGCATATGTACAAGTAATATAACATCTCATATGAAATATAAAATCTCTTTAAATCAAAGTACAAGTCTTTAAAAGCTCAATATACAAGTCATTAAACATGATCTCTAAAATAGCCGTTTTACCTCCGTTTTCATTCTAATTTCTTCACCACCACTTGTGTACAAGCTATTACACTCATTATACATTATTTAAACCCTAATTAATCCATTTATAAGCTTTCATATCTATTTTTATACTCAAAACCCTAATTCAAAACCTTAAACCCTAAAACCGAGCTAATTCCTAAACCATGACCCGTTTATCGATTTTTATCCGTTCTAAACCTCAATCAATACTCAAATAAGTTGTAATAACTTATTATACAACCATATTCCATCATTATTTCATAATCCTACTTCATTTATACAAGAATCAAATCCGAGAAACCCTAAATGAGCCCTAAATGATCACTTAATCTGTTTTCTTGTTTTTAACCCGTTCAACCTCAAATAAGCAACCGTGAGCAATTGTAAACTCATAATATGAGTTTAAAAATCATTAACCATCAGTATCTATCATTTCTTTGACAATATACTTGAATTAGAAAACTTAGAAACCCTAAACATCCACTACGTGCCCTAATTTCAAACCCACGACCATTTCTTTCCATTTCGACCCATTATAACTCGAACCACCACTCAATTATCATTTCTAATCCTTAATACACTGACTAAGATCAATAATTTACCAAACTTGATCCTTTAACAATGAATTATAAGCAAGAAAAGACACGAAAACCCTAAACCATACCAAATGATACCCACGACCTCATTTCTTCAATTTAAACCCGTTTTAACCCAAACCAATTACTAATCTTTGCTAATAAACTTATTTACAGACCTTAAGATCATATTTTAACAATCCTTGATCAATGTGTTCGAATTATAAGCATGAAAACTTATGAAAACCTTGTCGAGCTCAAAAACAGACCCGCACCCATTCTTACCTTCTTTTGACCCATTTCCAAGTCCACCCATGTGCAATTACCACCATGAACACCTTCTAGATAACCTAAAGCAGCTTACACAGCAGCTTATACCATTCCTTGGTCCAAATTCAGTCCACATCTCTCTCCTTTTGGCCACAACAGCCGCGGCACCATACAACAGCCTCCACACCTTCAATCTAGCCTTTAGCCCTCCACAACTCACACCATAGCTCCCACACATCACCTACTAGACCCTCCACACGTCCTTGAACAGATCATATGAGTTCCTTGGCCTCCAAGTTGAGATTTACCTATAAATAGAGGCATACATCCTTCATTTCAACTCGCACCACATCTCTTCTTTCTCAAACCCATAAGGCAGCAATCCTTTGCTCCCATATGATCCTAGGATCATTAAAGAAGTTCAAGAAGCGAAGCCCTAAAGAATTGAAGCCTCGGAGTGAAGATACAAGGCGTACGAGTGGAAATACTACCCGAAACGACCCATTTCCACCATTTTTGATCATTGAAGCTCAAACCCAGGTTTTGAATGTTCTACTTCTGCTACTACACCCTTATAATGTTCATATGATCCTAAATATACTCTTGTTAAAGTTTCATAACTCAATTCATGCTCATTTTCCATTTTGATCCAAAACCGTACACCCGAAACCCTAATTTTGCGTTTTTCTTAAAACTAAATGTTATAATGATTAAATATTGTTATAATCTATCCTAGCATGCTTAACTAATGTTAAAATAACCACTTTATTGATTAATGAAGGAATTTGAACTTAAAACCCGCGCGTTTACGTTTTGAAACCTTTAAATATTTTTTTTGACCCGTTTTTAACTTTCTATCTTACGAATCTTTAATTAACTTGTGTTAGTTAAAACTTCATATTTTAAGTTATTATAACTTATAAATGTATATTGAAAGTTAAAATAAGATTGCATGGTCAATTTTGACATGTTTTGTAATTATAGATCCTTGCAGGGGTATATATCGTAAATTTCAGAAACTTAACTAAAAGGACAAAAAGTGTCATTTTATCAAGTTATATTTATAGGGCTAATTATGTCACATTTCAAAGTCTAAGGTTTAACTTGGTATATCTTCAAAGTTTGAAGACCAAGTCGTAAAAATGCAAACCCTAGGGGTCTACTTGCAATTTTCCAAACCCCAGGGTCTAAAATGTAACATTTTGAAAAAGTATAAAAACACATTCAAAACATTACCAGACATAACTTTAATAAACGCTTGACGTGCTTAACATTTCCAGATATTAAATAAAACGCTTAAAACCGATCATCCGGAAGCTATATTGTACCACAATACTAGGGAGCTTCATATTAAGAGGTTTCATCTTGGTATTACGTTCTGACTGAGTTGTTGGTTTACGATTTAAAGTGCCCTAGCTCCTCAAACGTTTACTGAATGACTTCTGAATTATGATGGCCCGAACAGTGATACAATAATTCCAAACTCTTCAATCAAACTCATAACTCTTAAACCAAAGTTCTAAAGTACAATCTTCCTAAGACTCAACATATTTACTCAGGTTGCGTGACGTGGCTGTTTACTATCATTTTTATTATATCAACGAAAATTCCCCGGTATTAAGATTGTGATAAGGTCGTCAGCTTTCATTTCAGAATATTTATTACATCTACCTACCAGGTGAAGTTCATAACCTCGCCTTTACTTATTTACATGTTTTATAAACCCGCGAGGGGGATACATGCTTGTTACAAACTCTTTTATATACTCATAACAATGTGATTACTTTTCAAAGACTTAATGAATTCATAATCTCACATATCTTATAAACCCGTGACACCTACTATAAAATCATGAATGCAAGTGTTATGCTAAACTATATGCTATCCTGATATATTATTGCCTAGGTACATGGAAATATCTATTTGGGTAGTATCTCCCAATATCTCTTTAGTATCTCTTTGGGTAATATCTCCCAGCATCTCTTTGGAATAATATCCCTAATATCCTCTTGGTAAATATCTCCCAATGTCTCTTTGGGTAGTATCTCCCAATATCTCTTTAATATCTCTTTATCTCTTTATGTGATTCATGAGTTTAGGGTGATAATACTGTTCACTATGACAATAATGTTCTTCATAACAATTATTCCTGCAATACCAACATTTCCAATTATGATAACTTGTATTTAACTATTACATTTCAAACCTATGAATTTCACTCAACCTTTGTGTTGACCCTTTTTAGCATGTTTATCTCAGGTAATTGAGCAAGTTGCGGTACGGAGTGGCATGGACTCGAAGGTGGCTGAACTGTTATCATTCAAACATGATGTTTTAGATTTTGGGACCTGCATTTTGTAAAAACTCTGAATATAATGAATGATAACTAAATTTTTCCAACAACGTCTCTTTTAAAGTTGTTTTCTATGATTATGATTGTTGTATCCATGAAGTAATACCCTAGATTATCTCTCTTTTAAAGTTGTTTTCTATGATTATGATTGTTGTATCCATGAAGTAATACCCCATATTATCTTCCGCTGCTATATTGTAAAAATGGGGGTGTTACAGATTGGTATCAGCGCCATGGTTATAGAGAACAAGGTCAAAACCTTAACTATAACCACATTTCTTTTCTAGCCATCAAAGTCCTCCGTGCCACTACATTCCGGAACAAGTATGTAGTCTTCTCCCAACCGCTCTACTTCCGATCTTGAGGATGCTTTTTCCTCTATGAATATTCTTAACTATACTTCGGTCTCATCGGATTATTTCCTAGCTTCATCGGAAAACAGATCTTTTAACTCTTCAAGAAACTCTACATATAATATAATCTCATCAGTATTCTTACCTGTCTACAATAATCCTTATTTAAAGAATGTACAAGCATTTTATGCTAAGGAATTCCCTATTTCATCACCAGATCCTATTGCCCCATCAACTATTTTAACTCCATTTCCGATATTACCACCATCATTACTATTTAATCCTCGATATTTCTTTATTCCTGAAGAACTATTACCACCTAAGAAGCGAATCCATTCCCCATCTTCTTCCTCAACTACGTTATCTAATTCATCCCGGAATCAAACCTGTGATTTGGTATCACCATCTTCCTCAGTTTATACTCCTACCCCACCTTAGATATTTGAAATAGGAAAATGTCCAATTAAGATGTATCTAAAACATTATGAGGGACAAATCGAAGATATTTTAAATTACTTAGAGGAACTCTATTATCACCACATCGAGAAAATGGAGGAAGGACGTATTGATGGAATGATCATACGAAGGAATAGTGATGAACTAAAGACCGAACTCAAGAAAATCTTTACTCAGATTATCAAACTTTAAAAGAAATGGTTAGGGCAAAAGGATAAGATTGCCTTTGCTCACTACAGAATTTCTAATCTTGAACGAATCATTGAGAAAATCCAAGCTCGTCACCAAACAAATCAGGAAGATCTTTAGGATATCATCTACCAATTCAGAATCAATAAACTCTTAGACTAGTTATAGCTTTATCGTAAGCCACAGGATGTGTGGTATAAATAAAAACACTTGTCAAATCTTGACTATGTACAGTGAAAAGGCAAGTTATTTATAAAGGCAATCCTGTTTCATACCTTATTTTTCCAACTTATCTCTCTTTCATCATCATTTCCACCATTTGCTTTACTATTTCCGTCTTTATCATAACCTCTAAGTGCTTAAAAATTCAAAAATAAGCATTTTCCTTTAAGCATTTTAAGCATCACATTCTCTTTTATTACTTTTCAAAACTTATGATATCATTCTTACTACGTATCATCTTTTGTTGATAGAATGCCTCCCAAAAGGACGTCAACATCTGAAACACCAGTCATAACTTTAGATGCCATTCGACAACTGATTAATGATGGCATCTCCTCAGCTCTGAAAGCACAAGCTGCTACCATGGAAACTTCCAATAATTCCAATAGGAACACTAAACCCAGAGAAATTCTTGTAGCAAAAAAAAAGGAAACTACAAAGAATTCATAAACTGTCAACCTTTCTACTTCAATGGCACAGAAGGAGCTGTTGATCTCAGTCGCTGGTTTGAACGAACCGAATCAGTATTCTCTCGAAGCAGATGTGCTAAGGAAAATAAAGTAACATTTGCTACTGGTACTTTAACTGATGATGCCTTGTCCTGGTGGAATGCACATGCCCAGCCTATGGGAATAGAGCAAGCTAATCAAATCACCTGGACTGAGTTAAAAAGGCTTCTGACAAACAAGTATTGTCCCCGGACTGAGATCAGAAAAATGGAAGACGAACTTTACAATCTGAGTGTAAAGGGAAATGATCTTAAACCCTATGTTAGAAGATTCCAAGAATTAACCACCTTGTGTCCAAACATGGTGCCTAACAATGAGAAACTCTTAGAAGCTTTTATCGGAGGTCTACCTCGAAGCATTTAAGGAAACGTTACTGCCTCGAAACCTCAAACTTTGGAGGAAGCCATCAACATATCCCAGAGGATAATGGATCAGATAATAAAACGCGATTTTGTACAAGAAACCAATGATCATAAACAAAAATTAGAAGATAAGAGAAACACCATCGACAACAACAACAACTATCCCAAATACCACAACAACAATAACCACTTCAACAATCGCAAAAGTGACAACTACCAAAATAACCACAATAATCACAACCATAACGATGATTACCACCACCAGCAGAATAGAAGACAAGAACCTGTTAGGACTTATCCTCCTAAAAGATACCATGGAAACCTTCCTTTCTGTACAAAATGCACCCTGCATCACACAGGAGATTGCACTATCAAGTGTCGAACTTGTAACAAAGTGGGTCATCTGACCAGAAACTACAGAGATAAAAGATCAACCACTGAAAACAACTCTTGAGGATATTCAAGTTCATCAGAATCTTCTTCAATCTGAAAACTCTGATCATCAAGCTACAAACTTTGTCATTTGTTATTTTTATCCTACTACAAGATACGTAACATAAGTATCAACTCTTTTTCATATGTAAAGTTCGTATGTAAAGTTAACAATGAAATAAAAGTGATAATTCCGTTACATCTTGTTATCTGGTGGTATCAAAACTTGACATTATTTGTTAATTCTATCATGTTCTAACTCTGAATACTTTCCTCATATTTGCAACATAAATTTTCATCCTCGATTATATAGGCGTCAGTACAATCAACATCTCAATATTATCTAACCATTCATGATCATTTTCTACACATTACCATATCATGTTTTTATGCTTAGGTAAGATGATTTATGATCATCTTATTGAAATGAATTAGAATGCTTTTTCATTTGAATAAGCAAATTATAAATCCCAGAACTATGAATTTATAAATTCTCAGTTACAAGGAGTTGGACGCTTCTTTTTGTAAGTTAATGATTATAAATAAGTAGGCTTAAGTATATAACATATGTACAAACAAGTTTCTTTCAATCCGTTTGTACAAACAATCCCTTAATCATTATCCTTATTACCTTCATTACTACCTTCATCATCTATTCATTTCAAAATCTGTATCTCACGTGATTAGCAACTCTCTAACAAATTCATAATCATTCCTTGACATTACTCATTCCATGATCTCTGTATTCTAAAATTCTCTGTTATATTCTGCAACATAATAACAAGGAAACACACAAGAATCTATACAATGTCAAATGATTTCAATACCACTAGGTATGAAAATTTTGACAAAGACTTGTGATAGCATTCTTATTCGATGTTGACTTTTAAAGGTTAATGAATAACGATTCCTTACGATCTGAGTAGCGCAACGTATTCCATCCACCCAGATTCTACCAGAATCTAGAGAAATTCTATTGACTGTCACCAAGAGGTATGATCTTGAAAATAAGTAGACGTGTGAAAGGAGGTAATTATAATTATGGTGTATAACTTAATTATAAATGCATTACACACGTGGACTTGTGACCTTGATTAACCTAAATTCATACCCAGTACCTATCTCTAAACAATACCACTACGACTTTCAATTAAATCTCGGGACGAGATTTCTGTAAAGGGTGAAGACTATAACAACCCAAGAATTTTCATCAAATGCAAAAACCTATTTTACTATTATCACAATTGTATAGGGAAATTTTTCACTTTATTACATTACTTGTATTGTCAATATCTCAGTATGTAATGTAACTTACATAACTAAAGTAGACGAGCTCACGCAATCTATCTATGACAATCCTGTCTTCATATATGTCAAGCAAACATCATAACATGTCAAGTTAATATTATAATATCCTTATTACAAGGTACATTTTTCATATAATGTACTTTTCGCAACGTTATATCTAAACGGGCTTTAAACCGTTAACGTATACTTCTAAACCCTAATTCCATGAAAGATTAACATCTAAAGTGAATGCACAAGCTACTAAAGCATATGTACAAGTATTATTACATCTCATTTGAAATATAAAATCCCTTTAAATCAAAGTACAATTCCTTAAAAGATCAGTATACAAGTCATTAAGCTTAATCCCTAAAATAGCCGTCTAACCTCCGTTTTCATCCTCATTTCTTCACTATCACTTACGTGCAAGCTACTATACTCATTTTACAATATATGAACCCTAATTATTCCATTCATAAGCTTTCATACATCTTTTTGCATTCAAAACCCTAATTCAAAACCCTAAACCCTAAAACCGAGCTAGTTTCTAAACCATGACCTGTATCTTCATTTTTACCCATTGTAATACTAAACCAACTCTTAAATAAGTTATAATAACATAAATTACAACATACTCAATCATATTCCATCATCATTTCTTCATTCTACTTCAATTACCCAAGAAACAAATCCAAAAAACCCTAATTGTACCCTAATTATGATTTTAACCCGTTTACTCATTTTCAGACTATCTCATTCTCAAGTAAGCAACCAAGAGTCATTGTAAACCCATAAAATGAGTTTAAAAACCTTTATCCGTCATTATCCATCCTTGCTTCAACAATGTACGAGAATTACAAAGCTAGAAAACCCTAAAAGCCTTATATGAACCCTAATTCCAAGCTACGGCTTATTCTTTCAATTTCGACCCATTTTAACTTAAACCAATGATCAAACCTCATTGGTAATCCTTTATATAAGTCCAATGATCAGTATTCCATCCTTCCCAATCAATAATATTCAAATTATAAGCAAAGAAAGTCCAGAAAACCATAAACGAGCCCTAGTTGGACCTGTGACCCCATTTCTTTAATTCTAACCCGTTTTAACCCAAACCAATTACTAATCCTTGTTAATACTTCTTATATCAGACCTTGGGAACATGTATTAACAATCCTTAATCATTTATACATGAAATATGAGCTTGAAAACTTATGAAACCCTTGCCGAACCCAAAACAGACCCGAACCCATTCATGACCCATTTTTACCTATTTAAAACTCGTCCATGTGCAAATAACCTCCAAGAATACCTTCTAGATACATTGGAGCAACTTACTAAGCTGCTTAGCCTATCTCTTGGCCAAGGATGAAGGCACATGGCCTATCCTTTTTACTACTTCAGCCGTGGCAGCAAGAAGAAATAGCCAACACATCCAAACTACTAATAGACCTTCCACACTTCATTTTATAGCCTCAACACATCCCTAACTAGCTGCTACAGGTGTCAAGAGCAGAACCCATGGCTTCCTTAACCTCTTCATCTCCAATTGACTATAAATAGCACCCTTGTATCTCCATTCAAACTCGCACCAACCATTTTCTTTCTATAAACCCTTAAGGAAGAAATACTTTGCTTCCATATGATCCTAGGATCATAAAAGACGTTCAAGGAGTGATTCCCTAAAGAATTGAATCCCCTGAGTCATTATTCTAGGCGTACGAAGCCGAAAGTCCCGATTTCAACCCGTGTCTAAGCTATAAGCTCAAGCCCAGGTTTTGAATGTTGTACTTCTACTCCTACACTTTTATAATGTTCATATGATCCTAAATATACTCTTGTTAAAGTTTCATAACTCAATTCATGCTCATTTTCCATTTTGATCCAAAACCGTACACCCGAAACCCTAATTTTGCGTTTTTCTTAAAACTAAATGTTATAATGATTAAATATTGTTATAATCTATCCTATCATGCTTAACTAATGTTAAAATAACCACTTTATTGATTAATGAAGGAATTTGAACTTAAAACCTACGCGTTTACGTTTTGAAACCCTAATTTGACCCGTTTTACTTCCTAGCTTAACGAATCGTTAAATTAAACTTGTGTTATGTTAAAACTTCATATTTTAGTTTATTATAACTTATAAATGTCTATTGAAATGTTAAAATAAGCTTTCATGGCAATTTGGACATGTTTTGTAATTATAATCCATGCAAGGGGTATATATCGTAAATTTCAGAAACTTATAACTAAAAGGACTAAAAGTGTCATTTTATCAAAGTTATAACTATAGGGGTCTATTATGTCACTTTTCAAAGTCCAAGGTTTACTTGGTATATCATTCAAAGTTGAAGGACCAAAGTCGTAAAAATGCAAACCCTAGGGGTCTACTTGCAATTTTCCAAACCCCAGGGTCTAAAATGTAACATTTTGAAAAAGTATAAAAACACATTCAAAACATTACCAGACATAACTTTAATTAACGCTTGACGTGCTTAACATTTCCAGATATTGAATAAAACGCTTAAAACCGATCATCCGGAAGCTATATTGTACCACAATACTAGGGAGCTTCATATTAAGAGGTTTCATCTTGGTATTACGTTCTGACTGAGTTGTTGGGTTTACGATTTAAAGTGCCCTAGCTCCTCAAACGTTTACTGAATGACTTCTGAATTATGATGGCCCGAACGGTGATACAATAATTCCAAACTCTTCAATCAAACTCATAACTCTTAAAACTAAAGTTCTAGAGTACAATCTTCCTAAGACTCAACATATTTACTCAGGTTGCATGACGTGGCTGTTTATTATCATTTTGCTATATCAACCTTCCCTGGTTAAGATTGTGATAAGGTCGTCAGCTTTCATTTTGGAATATTTATTACATCTACCTATCAGGTGAAGTTCATAACCTCGCCTTTACTTATTTTACATATTTTATAAACCCGCGAGGGGGATACATGCTTGTTACAAACTCTTTTACATACTCATTTATCTTATAACAATGTGATTACTTTTCAAAGACTTAATGAATTCATAATCTCACATATCTTATAAACCCGTGACACCTACTATAAAATCATGAATGCAAGTGTTATGCTAAACTATATGCTATCCTGATATATTATTGCCTAGGTACATGGAAATATCTATTTGGGTAGTATCTCCCAATATCTCTTTAGTATCTCTTTGGGTAATATCTCCCAGTATCTCTTTGGGTAATATCTCCCAATATCTCTTTGGGTAATATCTCCCAATATCTCTTTGGGTAGTATCTCCCAATATCTCTTTAATATCTCTTTATCTCTTTATGTGATTCATGAGTTTAGGGTGATAATACTGTTCACTATGACAATAATGTTCTTCATAACAATTATTCCTGCAATACCAACATTTTCAATTATGATAACTTGTATTTAACTATTACATTTCAAGCATATGAATTTCACTTAACCTTTGTGTTGACCCTTTTTAGCATGTTTATCTCAGGTAATTGAGCAAGTTGCAGTACAGAGTGGCATGAACTCGATTGTGGTGAATATGTTATAATTCAATACTTGATATTTTTGTTTTGGGACCTGCATTTTGTAAAAACTCTGATTATAATGAATGATAACTAAATTTTTCCAACGTCTCTTTTAAAGTTGTTTTCTATGATTATGATTGTTGTATCCATGAAGTAATACCCCAGATTATCTTCCGCTGCTATATTGTAAAAATGGGGGTGTTACAGATTGGTATCAGCGCCATGGTTATAGAGAACAAGGTCAAAACCTTAACTATAACCACATTTCTTTTCTAGCCATCAAAGTCCTCCATGCCACTACATTCCGGAACAAGTATGTAAATATACATATCTATTATACTATTACATAAATAACTTATGTTATTTACGACGGGGTTGTTAACAGAATGATGTCTTCTCCCAACCGCTCTACTTCTGATCTTAAGGATGCTTTTTCCTCTATGAATATTCTTAACTATACTTCGGTCTCATCGGATTATTTCCCAGCTTCATCGGAAAACAGATCTTTTAACTCTTCAAGAAACTCTACATATAATATAATCCCATCAGTATTCTTACCTTTCTACAATAATCCTTATTTGAAGAATGTACAAGCATTTTATGCTAAGGAATTCCCTATTTCATCACCAGATCCTATTACCCCATCAGCTATTTTAACTCCATTTCCGGTATTACCACCATCATTACTATTTAATCCTCGATATTTCTTTATTCCTGAAGAACTATTACCACCTAAGAAGCGAATCCATTCCCATCTTCTTCCTCAACTACGTTATCTAATTCATCCCGGAATCAAACCTGTGATTTGGTATCACCATCTTCCTTAGTGTATCTCATACCCAACTTAGATATTTGAATTAGGAAATATGTCCATTTAAGATGATATCGAAACATCATGAGGGACAAATCGAAGATATTTTGAATTACTTAGATGAACTCTATCTTCACCACATTGAGAAAATGGAGGAAGGACGTATTGATAGAATGATCATACGAAGGAATAGTGACGAACTAAAGACCGAACTCAAGAAAATCCGTACTCAGATTATCAAACTTCAAAAAGAAAACATTGGGGGGGGGGGGTTAGGGCAAAAGGATAAGATTGCCTTTGCTCACTACAAAATTTCCAATCTTGAACGAATCATTGAGAAAATCCAAGCTCGTCACCAAACAAATCAGGAAGATCTTTAGGATGTCATCTACCAATTCAGAATCAATAAACTCTTAGACTAGTTATAGCTTTATCCTAAGCCACGGGATGTGTGGTATAAATAAAAACGCTTGTCAAATCTTGACTATGTACAGTGAAAAGGCAAGTTATTTATAAAGGCAATTCCGTTTCATACCTTATTTTTCCAACTTATCTCTCTTTCATCATCATTTCCACCATTTTCGTCTTTATCATAACCTCTAAGTGCTTAAAAATTCAAAAATAAGCATTTTCCTTTAAGCATTTTAAGCAGCACATTCTCTTTTATTACTTTTCAAAACTTATGATATCATTCTTACTACGTGTCATCTTTTGTTGATAGAATACCTCCCAAAAGGACGTCAACATCTGAAACACCAGTCATAACTTTGGATGCCATCCAGCAACTGATTAATGATGGCACCTCCTCAGCTCTGAAAGCACAAGCTGCTGCCATGGCAACTTCTGACAATTCCAATAGGAACACTAAACCCAGAGAAATTCTTGTAGCAAAAAAAAAGGAAACTACAAAGAATTCATAAACTGTCAACCTTTCTACTTCAATGGCACAGAAGGAGCTGTTGATCTCTTTCGCTGGTTTGAACGAACCAAATCAGTATTCTCTCGAAGCAGATGTGCTGAGGAAAATAAAGTAACATTTGCTACTAGTACTTTAACTGATGATGCCTTGTCTTGGTGAAATGCACATGCCCAGCCTATGGGAATAGAGCAAGCTAATCAAATCACCTGGACTGAGTTAAAAAGGCTTCTGACAAACAAGTATTGTCCCCGGGATCTTTTTTGAGATCTAAAAAATGGAGACGAACTTTACAATTGAGTGTAAAGGAAAATGATCTTAAACCCTAAGTTGAAGATTCCAAGTATTAACAGCTTGTGTCCAAACATGGTGCATATCAATGAGAAAACTTCTTAGAAGCTTTTATTCGGAGGTTCTACTCGGTAGCATTGAGGAATCGTTACTGTCCTCGAAACCTCAAAACTTGAGAGAGAAGCATCAACATATCCTAGTGGTTAATGGATCAGATAATAAAACGCGATTTTGTGCAAGGAAAACCAATGACATAAACGACAAATTAGAAGATAAGAAGAACACCATCGGACACAACAAACAAACTATCCCAAATACCACATACAACATAACCACTTCAACATCGCAAAGTGACAACTACAAAATAAACAACAACAATCACAACCGAACGATGATTACCACCTACAGAGAATAGAAGACAAGAGTCCTGTTAGGATTATCCTTCCCAAGTACCATGGGAAACCTTCCTTTGTGTACAAATGCACCATGCAATCACACAGGAGATTGCACTGTAAAGTGTCGAACTTGCAACAAGTGGCTCATCTGACCAGAAACTGCAGAGACAAAAGGTTCAAACCGCTGAAAACAAAACTCTTGAGGATAATTCAGTTCATCAGAATCTGTCTTCAATCGGAATACTCCGATCATCAAGCTACAATCTTTGTCATTTGTTATTTTTTTCCTACTACAAGATTCGTAACATAAGTATCAACTCTTTTTCATATGTAAAGTTCGTATGTAAAGTTATCCATGAAATAAAAGTGATAATTCCGTTACGTCTTGTTATCTGGTGGTATCAAAACTTGACATTATTTGTTAATTCTATCATGTTCAAACTCTGAATACTCTCCTCATATTTGCAACATAAATTTTCATCCTCGATTATATAGGCGTCAGTACAATCAACATCTCAATATTATCTAACCATTCATGATCATTTTCTTCGCATTACCTTTCATGCGTTTTATGACTTAGGAATAAGATGATTTATGATCATCTTATTGAAATGAATTAGAATGCTTTTTCATTTGAATAAGGAAATTATAAATCCCAGAACTATGAATTTATAAATTCTCAGTTACAAGGAGTTGGACGCTTCTTTTTGTAAGTGACTGATTATAAATAAGTAGGCTTAAGTATCTAACATATGTACAAAAAAGTTTATTTCAATCCGTTTGTATAAATAATCCCTTAATCATTATCATTATTACCTTCATTATCATTATTACCTTCATCGTCTGTTCATTTCAAAATCTGTATCTCACGTGATTAACAACTCTCTTACAAATTCATAATCATTCCTTGACATTACTCATTCCATGATCTCCGTATTCTAAAATTCTCTGTTATATTCTGTAACATAATAACAAGGAAACACACAAGAATCTATACAATGTCAAATGATTTCAATACCACTAGGTATGAAAATTTTGACAAAGACTTGTGATAGCATTCTTATTCGATGTTGACTTTTAAAGGTTAACGAATAACAATTCTTTACGATTAGAGTGGCATAGCAGAAGTAGACCATAACCCACAGGTTCCGTAAATCGAAGTATTTTATTCACCCAGATTCTACCAGAATCTAGAGAAATTCTATTGACTGTCACCAAGAGGTATGATCTTGAAAATAAGTAGACGTGTGAAAGGAGGTAATTATAATTATGGTGTACAACATAATTATAAATGCATCACACACGTGGACTTGTGACCTTGATTAACCTAAATTCATACCCAGTACCTATCTCTAAACAATACCACTATAACTTTCAATTAAATCTCGGGACGAGATTTCTGTAAGGGGTGGAGACTATAACAACCCAAGAATTTTCATCAAATGCAAAACCTATTTTACTATTATTACAATTGTACAGGGAAAATTTTCACTTTATTACATTACTTGTATTGTTAATATCTCAATATGTAATGTAACTTACATAACTAAAGTAGACGAGCTCACGCAACCTATCTATGACAATCCTGTCTTCATATATGTCAAGTAAACATCATAACATGTCAAGTCAATATCATAATATCCTGTTTACAAGGTACATTATTCCTATAATGTACTTTTCGCAACGTTATATCTAAACGGGCTTTAAACCGTTAACGTATACTTCTAAACCCTAATTCCATGAAAGATTAACATCTAAAGTGAATGCACAAGCTACTAAAGCATATGTACAAGTAATATAACATCTCATTTGAAATATAAAATCCCTTTAAATCAAAGTACAATTCCTTAAAAGATCAATATACAAGTCATTAAGCTCAATCCCTAAAATAGTCGTCTAACCTCCGTTTTCATCCTCATTTCTTCACTATCACTTATGTGTAAGATACTATACTCATTTTACAATATATGATCCCTAATTATTCCATTCATAAGCTTTCATACCTCTTTTTGCATTCAAAACCCTAATTCAAAACCCTTAACCCTAAAACCGAGCTAGTTTCTAAACCATGACCTGTATCTTCATTTTTACCCATTGTACCCTAATTGTGATTTTAACTCGTTTACTCATTTTCAGACTATCTCATTCTCAAGTAAGTAACCAAGAGTCATTGTAAACCCATAAAATGAGTTTAAAAACCTTTATCCATCATTATCCATCCTTGCTTCAACAATGTACGAGAATTACAAAGCTAGAAAACCCTAAAAGCCTTATATGAACCCTAATTCCAAGCTACAACTTATTCTTTCAATTTCGACCCATTTTAACTTAAACCAATGATCAAAACTCATTGATAATACTTTATATAAGTCCAATGATCAGTATTCTATCCTTCCCAATCAATAATATTCGAATTATAAGCAAAGAAAGTCAAGAAAACCCTAAACGAGCCCTAGTTGGACCCGTGACCCCATTTCTTCAATTCTAACCCGTTTTAACCCAAACCAATTACTAATCCTTGTTAATACTTCTTATATCAGACCTTGGGAACATGTATTAACAATCCTTAATCATTTATACATGAAATATGAGCTTGAAAACTTATGAAACCCTTGTCGAACCCAAAACAGACCCGAACCCATTCATGACCCATTTTTACCTATTTAAAACTCTTCCATGTGCAAATAACCTCCAAGAATACCTTCTAGATACATTGGAGCAGCTTACTAAGCTGCTTAGGCTATCTCTTGGCCAAGGATGAAGGCACATGGCCTCTCCTTTTGCTATAACAGCCGCGGCAGCAACCAAGGCCATCCAACACATCAAACCTATTCTCTAGACTTCCACATATGAATTCCTAGCTGCTACACATCATATGCTAGCCCTAACACATGTCAAGAACAGATCCTAAGTCTTGCTTACTCCTCTTAGCTTCAAATGACTATAAATAGCACCCTTGTATCTTCATTCTAACTTGCACCACATCTCTTCTTTCTCAAACCCATAAGGCAGCAATCCTTTGCTCCCATATGATCCTAGGATCATTAAAGAAGTTCAAGAAGTGAAGCCCTAAAGAATTGAAGCCCAGAGTCATTATTCTAGGCGTACGAAGCCGAAAGTCCCGATTTTGACCCGTTTCTAAGCTATAAGCTCAAACCCAGGTTTTGAATGTTCTACTTCTGCTCCTACACTTTTATAATGTTCATATGATCCTAAATATACTCTTGTTAAAGTTTCATAACCCAAATTTCATGTCTTTTCCCATTTTGATCCAAAAACCGTACACCTCGAAACCCTATTTCGCGTTTTTCTTAATTACTTAAATGTTATAATGATTAATAAATATTGTTATAAATCTATCCTAGCATACTTAATAAATGTTAAAATACCCACTTTATTGATTTAAGAAAAGGAAATTTGAACTTAAAAACCTTCGCGTTTACGTTTTGAAAAACCTTAATTTAAATGTACTCATTTATAATAGTTATTAAGTCTAAATTGTTATACTCGCATTACTAAAAGCGTTTGCCATTTTTATAAACATCCAACAAGTTTTATATTGACCCGTTGACTTTCAAATGTCAACGTTTGACTTTATTTGACTTTGACTATATGTACATATAAGTTACTAAATCTGACCCGCTCCAAATGACCCGTTATATCACATTTTCACGCTTCGGACAAAGAAGAGATTTTATGCGAAACGATATTCCGGACAACTTTTTAGTTTTAGCCGAGACCTGAATCTCGACAGAAAATGACCAAAATGCCCTTTTTCAATTCTGCTGAAACTTGTATTTTTAATAAAAACGCAGCAGTTTGACCATCGGTTTTGACCCGCTATATCACGTTTTCGTGACTTTGACCAAAAAGAGATTTTATAGAAAACGTCATTCCGAGCAACTTTCGTGTTTCGCCGGAAGGCCGAAACGGACTCGAAAGTGCCCAAAACGGCCGTTGAAAAATCTGACAGCTTATTAATAAGTTCAAATAGCTGAACCAAACAATATATATTTTTCAAAACTTCATTCGGCCATAACTTCTTCGTTATTTGGAGTTATGGGACGTTCGAATTACCGAAACGTTCATAAAAATAAGCTCTTTCATATTTTCTAAACCAAAATCTGATTTTACAAATTTTCGAACCTCGAAATACGTGCTGAAGTTTCTGTTCGAAATTAATACTTTCAAAACGCGCCAAAAACTATTTTTCGACCACAAATTCACCCACGACATATCTAATATATCCTGTACACGATATTCATATCGTTCAATCATCACAAATTACAACCTAACTAATCGTCGCAAGTTCATCGGATTTCATCACATATATTTATAATCGATCGAAACGCGAAACAAACGAAACAATAGTAACATGAATACTTACAACGCTATATTAAGCAAACTCGGACTCGATTCGTTCCCTTTTCTTGCCTTTGCCGAACTCGAACCGAACCAAAATACTAAAACCATAAACTTTTTAACAAAACCCACTTGTTACAAGGCTTATTTATCACCAATTACGAGTGTTTTTCAACTCATTTCGACCAAACTCGAACCAAATTAAAACTAGAAAAATACCCATTGCATGTGGAATATTTTTGGGGGAAAACGTAGGAAACGACGAGGGGATTCGGAAAATATAGGTTGATCGGGTTGCATGCGATTTTTCCGGCGACGACGGCGGCGGCCGACGACGGCGATGGTGTTTTCCGGTGACCGGAAAAGTTTTCCGGTGAAGGGGAGGAGAGAAATGAGGAGGTGTGTGTGTGTTTCTAATTTTTGTAAATGAATGAAAATGTGTATAAATTTTATATATATATAAAAGTTTAAAAAAAATGGCAAGTTACAATAGTCTAGGGTTAAGAGTGTGATATTTCCCAGGGACCAAACGTGTAATTGTTGAGAAACTTTTATAAAATATTGGTTCGGGACTCATTTGAGCGACTTAACGGATGATTCAGAATACGAAACTTGCGCCATAGTTTTCCAAATCATTTTTCTGATAAAAATGAGTATTTACTTGATAGTATTTCATAAATATTTTTTTATAACATTTATAAAATATTTGTTATTTATTTTGTGACCCGGTTATGCCTTGTCCGAAAGTAATTTTTTTTTTATCTTTTTAACCCGAGGCGTTTTTTTTTAAATAAACGCTTTTGAACAAAAATGAAATAATTTATTAAATATTTTTATTAAATAAAAAGTAATAACTAAATATAATTTAATTATTTTTTTTATGTCAGTACTCATCGTTCTCGTTTTTAAATCAAATAAGTTTGAAAAATAAAGTCGTAAGTGAGAGATGTGTAATAATAAATATGATTTATTATTTAAATGAGTTGAAATTTTTTTTTTACCGGTTACGTGATTATCGTTTTTAGTTGATAATAAAAGGTCAAAAGGGTCAAAGTCCAATTCGAACCCAAAAAGACCAAAGGGTAAATATAGTCATTTAAGACTGTCCTGAAAATTACCGTTGTTACATATAAAGATTGGTAAATCAGAGCACATCGTTTAGCGAACTAGTTCGTTTTCAACACCCTAAGCTATAACCCGTTATTTTTCGAAAAATTTTAAGAGTCATTCACATATGTCCGATATCCATCGCGCGCATTGCTCCCAGTAATTATATAGTGCTCTCTTTTGCTTCTTTACTGCTACTTACATTTAATAATTTCGAATAGTAAAACTTGTTTATTATTTCACTCTCATACGCCTAACTTATAGACTCATACTGTTTTTACCTTATATCGGTCAGTTATAATATTGACCGACTTGTAGAGTGACATCTCCGAACTATCGCGTACTTCCTATTTTCTTGTTTTCTCTCTCGAAACGTCATACTAGTATTATAAAATATATACTCCGTACATATGTTATAGTACGATGGAACTTTTTTAATGAGTTCGAATATATTTGTGAGCGATGCGGTAGTTATCCTCCGAAACATTTACCCGACCACTTATGGCTTCATTCCTTTTTTTGTTGAAATTCTGGCGTAGTTTGTCAATTTCACTTAGTTATGCAAATCATTTGACTTCGAGTTTGAACACCCTCTCTTTATATGCTTTTGATCGATATGTTCTTCGTACACTATTGTTTTGATAAGATTGTGTTTTTATGCCGGCGATACTTAAGTAGGGATGATTTAAAATCATATTTATTGAAAGAATTAGGACGTCTTCTCTTCATTGAATAAGACACTTATAAATTAACCAGAACCATAAGTTTAAAATTATTACTTACAATGAATTTAGACGGCCTTGTTTGTAAGTGACAAATTATAAATGATTGGCTTCATTGTTATTCGACATAGCGTGGTTCTCCGATGAATCATTCTATGGCCTATGAATTTCTTCGACTCGTGCTTTGTTATATGGAATTTTTTTTTTCCACGAATGTTATCTCGACAACCGCCGCAAACTTGATAATCAATAGTAATAAATCATTAATATCACTTTCAAGAATTGTCGACTTGTTAAAATTCATCTTCGTTCCAATGCTTTTCTTCGAAGTCATTAACGTGTATCCATCCTTCCATTTGAAGATTCTCATTACAATTGATCATTCGCACATATCGTTGCATATATTCTATGCTATGACCTTTGTTCCACGTCAAAGTTTTCGTTGGATTACCACGACGAAGACCTAAGGTATATAGTCCACTCATCAAATTCACTAGTAAGACCATGGACGAATAAAACGAATTGAAGCAACTGGACGACGCATCTCTAAAGATGGTAGAACTGAAACATCCGGTAATTTTCAGACGTTTAAATGACTATTTTACCCTTTGACTTTTTGGGTCTGACTTGACTTTGACCCTTTTGACCTTTTATTATCAACTAAAAACGATAATCACGTAACCGGCAAAAAAAAAAATTCAACTCATTTAAATAATAAATCATATTTATTATTACACATCTCTCACTTACGACTTTATTTTTCAAACTTATTTGATTTAAAAACGGAGAGACGAACGAGTAAAACCCGACAACAAAAAAATAATTAAATATTTATAGTTATACTTTTTATTTAATAAAAATATTTAATAAATTATTTCATTTTTGTTCAAAAGCGTTTATTTAAAAAACGCAAATATTCGGGTTAAAAAGATAAAAAAAAAATTACTTTCGGACAAGGCATAACCGGGTCACAAAATAAATAACAAATATTTTATAAATGTTATAAAAAAAATATTTATGAAATACTATCAAGTAAATACTCATTTTTATCAGAAAAATGATTTGGAAAACTATGGCGCAAGTTTCGTATTCTGAATCATCCGTTAAGTCGCTCAAATGAGTCCCGAACTAATATTTTATAAAAGTTTCTCAACAATTACACGTTTGGTCCCTGGGAAATATCACACTCTTAACCCTAGACTATTGTAACTTGCCATTTTTTATAACTTTTATATATATATAAAATTTATACACATTTTCATTCATTTACAAAAATTAGAAACACACACACACCTCCTCATTTCTCTCCTCCCCTTCACCGGAAAACTTTTCCGGTCACCGGAAAACACCATCGCCGTCGTCGGCCGCCGCCGTCGTCGCCGGAAAAATCGCATGCAACCCGTCAACTTGATATTATCCCCGAATCCCCTCACCGTTTCACTAGTACGTTTTCCACCAAAAATATTCCACACTAGCAATGGGTATTTTTCTAGTTTTAATTTGGTTCGGGTTTGGTCGAAATGGGTTGAAAAACACTAGTAATTGATGATAAATAAACCTTGTAACAAGTGAGTGTTTTTGTTAAAAAGTTTATGGTTTTGGTATTTTGGTTCGGTTCGAGTTCGGCAAAGGCAAGAAAAGGGAACGAAATCGATCAAGTTTGCTTAATATAAATAGCGTTTGTAGAGTATTCGTTGTTTACTATTGTTTTCGTTTGTTTCGCCGTTTCGATAGATCAGCATAATATATTGAAGAAATCCGATTAACATGCGTCAACTAGATTATTTTATGATGAGGGTTTGATTGAGCGATGTTAGTAATGATTTATAATAGACCATTTTGGATGTATTGTGAATGAGTTTTTGGGTCAAAAATAGTTTTCGGCGCATTTTGAAAGTATAAAAAACGAACAGAAACTTCAGCACGTATTTCGAGGTTCGAAAATTTGTAAATTCTGATTTTTGATTGAAAAATATGATAAAGCTTTCCGAGACGATCGTTTTGATATAAGGTAGAGCTTCTAACCCTAATAACGAAGAAGTTACGGCCGAAAATAAGATTTGAAAACTAAGAAAAAGCAATCAGCTATTTTGAGCTTATTTACATTCTGATCCGATTTTCAACGGCCGTTTCGGGCACTTTCGAGTCCGTTTCAGCCTTCCGGCGAAACACAAAAGTTGTCCGGAATGACGTTTTCTATAAAATCTCTTTTTGGTCAAAGTCATGAAAACGTGATATAGCGGGTCAAAACCGATGGTCAAACTGCTGCGTTTTTATTAAAAATACAAGTTTCAGCAGAATTGAAAAATGGCATTTTGATCATTTTCTGTCGAGATTCAGGTCTCGGCTAAAACTAAAAAGTTGTCCGGAATATCGTTTCGCATAAAATCTCTTCTTTGTCCGAAGCGTGAAAATGTGATATAACGGGTCATTTGGAGCGGGTCAGATTTAGTAACTTATATGTACATATAGTCAAAGTCAAATAAAGTCAAACGTTGACATTTGAAAGTCAACGGGTCAATATAAAACTTGTCGGATGTTTATAAAAATGGCAAACGCTTTTAGTAATGCGAGTATAACAATTTAGACTTAATAACTATTATAAATGAGTACATTTCTAAAAATAGTAACTTTTTGTAAACGTACGGGATATAATCCCGATATGGGTAATTAATAATCAACTTGAATGTCGAAAGTTCGACGAGATAACTAAATATTATCACAAATATATTTTGATAACGAGACTTACTAAATATAGTGACTTTCCAAAAATAAAAAGTTTCTTAAAATAGAAAGTTTTCGATTAAGTCATGTAAGATATAAATAAAGGAACGATCGTAACCTAATACTGTGGGGTTTTAGGATCTAAGGCGCAAGTGGATTTCTCATCACATGTATAAAAATATATATATATATACTATATATATGATTTTGTTGATACGATGTACGCATCGTCGAACATACTTTTCGGTATAGTAATCGAGCGACTCTAATTATAGGTCGTGATCGCATTTATGGATTATCGTGCTAGACTTCATTATTTGATCACCGGCTATTGATCAAGGTGAGTTCATAGCCCCACCTTTTCTCTTTTAATGGTTTTCTTAAACTATTTTTGGGGTGAGAATACATGCTTGTTTTACCGAATAACTTATCGGTTACTACTACATAAGCGTTACATGAATGTTTTTACTAAAGCTTTTGCTTATCTACCACATGATTTCTAATACATGTTTGATACATGCTTGTTTTACCGAATAACTTATCGGTTACTACTACATAAGCGTTACATGAATGTTTTTACTAAAGCTTTTGCTTATCTACCACATGATTTCTAATACATGTTTGATACATGCTTGTTTTATTTTGGGTCCCTTGTGTCTAATATTTACCTAAAACCCTCTTTGATAATTTACATTTCCTATTGTATTTTCAAACTTTCCAATATTTATATATACAATGTGATTATGGGTTTTTTTTTTAACCATTTCTTTTAAATCCTTGACACACACACATTCGCTTCTTCTTCCGCGCCGCCTCCCGGCAAAACTCCGGACCCTGCCGCCGTCACTCACCAACTACTTTCCCACCTCCAGCCGGCCTCTTATTACCATCACGCCATCACACAGCATCTTTACCACAGTCGCTCCTCATCACCACCATCTCTCTCGATCACCACCACGGCCACCAACAGCCGACAACCACCACCTCGTCTCCACCATATCACCTTCGCTGCCACATCACCATCGCAGCCGCACCTTCCTTTCACCACCACATCAAACATAATCTTCACTTGCCACCCCTCACCATCTCCATATGGGTGCGTTTGATGTACGATAAGTCCTACAGGGTGCGCTTTTAGTTTTTCATTATCCTGACCATAAGGGTGCGTTTGGTTTTAAAGACAGCACCTAGGGTGCGTTTCGTTTTAAAGACTGTACCCAGGGTGCGTTTGGTCTTAAAGACTGCACCTAGGGTGCGTTTTGATAAAGAGCCATTAGGGGTGTGTTTGGATCTGGGTTCGCCACATATGGTGCGTTTGGTTTTGATAAAGAGCCATTAGGGGTGTGTTTGGATCTGGGTTCGCCACATAGGGTGCATTTGGTTTTTAGATCTGCACCAAAAAGGGCGCGTTTGGTTGTTAAATCATCCTAAGGGCTTGGTTTGGCTTGTGAAAACCCCACTAGGGTGCGTTTGCGGCTATAACGAGAAAACAACCATAGGGTGTGTTTGGGGTGAGCAGGTGGATGGAAACCAAAAAATGGTTGATGTTTGGTGGAGTAGGAAACACGTTTTATTTTTTTTATTAAAGGGTGTGTTTGTGGTGTGCACGGAAACCGTAAGGTATACATTTTTTAAATTTTATAAGGGTGTGGTTTGGGTGTAGCAAAGATGCCGTAAAGGGTGTGTTTGTGTTGCAAGGGGAGATGTCGTAGGGTGCGTTTGGTATTATATAAATACACTAATCTATATATCGTTAAGATTTAATGATTCGCGAATAGCATACATTATATAGCCAACCCTAATCAGATCCTGTCCCGAATGCCCTTGCACCAAGTGCAAAAGTGTTCAAATTCCACAAAAGGATAAAATACACAGATAAGAATCTATGATAAAAATATTCCGGAAGAGATATTCCCGGGTCGTATGTCCCTACGAGGCTGCAATTGGAAGGTAATCCTGTTTGATGAGAATATTGAATGATGGAGAATATTTAGTATGGATGGAAAAACTGATATACTTACAACTAAAATTAAATTAAATAAACTTATTTACTCCCGGGAAACAGATATAGGAAATGGGAGAAATCCTAAAATTAAATTAGACTAAAATAACGGGGTACAGAATCAGGTATCGGGGAACCTAAATACTAAAAAATTTTAAGAAATAAATGCTAAATTTAAAATTAAAATTCAAAATTAAAATTCTAATTAAGTTAATTTGAAAAAATAAAGAAAACTAGATAAAACGGAGGTCGTTTGAATGTTTTTTAAAAAACGAAAAGAAACGGTTAAAAAACGAACCCGGTTTTTAAAACGGGTCTTTTCTATAGATGAAATTTAAGAAAAATTAAGCTACACTAATTTTTTTATTTTTACTAGAACTAAATGACAAAAAGTAAAAATTTTATAAAAAAGAAATAAAAATATTATTTTTTATTAATTTTTGAATTTTTTATAGATTTTTTATAAGAAAAAAGTAATAACTATAATATATTTTTTAAATTGCGAGATAATACAAATTTTAACTGGGAAAATATTAGAAAAAATGGTTTTTAATATGCTTAAAATTGGTTGAAGGTAAGAGGGAAAACTAATAGAAACAAAAGCCCTATTTTTTAAAAGCTTTAATTGAACCATAAATTTATGTAATTTTTAAATATAATACCCTACTTTAATTTAGTAAAAACTATATCTTGAAAATTTTTAAACTATTTTTTTTTACTTATAAAGATACAAGGTAGGAATTGGCAGAATGGAAGTAGAGGGTAGGCGGCGTGAACTATAGAAAATTTACACTTCAGAAAGAAACGATATAACCCTAAAACTTTAAGAAATTGCTACCAATAGAAACTTCGCTATCTGCTTTTTTGCTTATTTAAAAAATGATTTTTCTGACCAAACTTTAAAACTTACAAAGTTTACTCAACAGTTATTTCTAACAACTTTCAACAAACACTTTGGACTTTAAAACGAAGGAATAAGCTAGAAATAAGCAAATAGGATTGTGTCACAGAAGTGCTTGTTTTGCCTACCCTTTTGGGATTTTTGCTTATTTAGAGCTAATACTATGATAAAAGCTGAAACTAAAAGATGTCTTTATTTATGCATCATAGGATGATTTATGAAACGGATTGTACACTAATAATTTACCTAGAGTTAAAACAAATTTAGGAAAGAAAATTAAGATTGAAAAGAGGCAAAGTCTTAATGAAATGTTTTTTTATGCTTTTTAAAAGTAAACTATATAGCTTATTTGTAATTATAAATGCTGAGATTAAAGAATAAGCTAACTCTAACTAATTTATAAGCTACCTAGGTATAAGGATTTTGCAAAGTTATTCATGAGAATAGAAATAATCAAAGAGTAAAATGAAAAGTCTATGCTGATATGCTGTGCGTAGCTGATGCAAATGGAAGCGGGGTGTGCAATTGGCTTGCCTCAAAGATTTAAGCTAGAATTTTGAGTTTAACACTTTACTCAATGATCCTAAGTGTGCTTAAAATACAATCCTTTAACTTAAGTCCACTTTTAACATCTAAATTCTATAAAGTCTATTGACTGAAAGTTGCCCTGGTGGGTGAATGGAATTTTTTAAGTGCTAATACCTTTTGAATTTACAATATCATTCTTAAAAGTGATCTAAACTTAGTTTAGGAACCTAACAAAACTAAATGACATAGCTTTCACTAAATGTGGTTGACTTTAAGGTCAATAAAGCTATCTAACCAAACACTCCTGTTACTTGGCTGTCAAAATAAGATTGTACTTTAAAATCTAATGTAAAAGCTTTTAAAACTACCAAACTCTTTATCTACTTCTATTTGTATTGGATTAATAGAGCTATTTATGCTATAAGAAGCCTAGCTTATTTATGAAAATAAGCTAGTTCCTCTATGAAGCTTAACCTACTAGCACTATGACAGAATTTTAGAAAAGTGAGACTACTTCAACTAACTTTTATGAAACTTAAAAACAGCTAACTACACAACTTTAAACAACATGCTTAACAGAGAAATAAGCTAGAATGATGAGGAAAATAAAGCCAAATGTAAAAGCTACTTTTAAGCTAATTGACGGAAATTTTAAGAGTAAAACTATGAATAGTTGGGGTGTATCAGGAACTAGAGCCACTCTAGTAGAGTGAGTGGCTCAAATTGTGATCCTAAGTGGCTTCCAAAGCCTCTAAACCTCAATAAGCTAGTATTGAGCTTATTCTTCCTTATATCTTCAAAGTGAAATTAAAATCACTCAAGTAATCATAATCCTTGATGCAAATGATAAGGATAAACAAATGATTGACTAAAACAGGATATAAGCTAAAAATGAGCTTATTAAAAATAATAAGCTCAAAAGAGCTTATTTAGAGCTTATTTGAGAAAATTTGCTTAAAATTGAAAACAAAGAGCAAGGTAACTTGAAAACTGAAATATATTGCTCAAATTCGTAAGGTACAAGCTGAATTACATTAAAATGCTTAAAAGAAAGACTGAATTTAAATTACACTAAAAAAAACATAGTAAAAATGGTGTGTGGTCTTCGGCTTGCTTTCTTCTCTCTTATAGCAGCTGAAAAGTCTTTGGCTTGTGTTTGTTATGAGAGTACAAAGCTTCCCAAGCAATCCCAGCCTTCCATTGGCTTGTTACATCATCTCACCATTGAAGGGGGTGCGGGTTTTTGTAAATTGCCAAGTGGGAAGGTTATAGGGGTAATGGGAAGGTGGGAAATGGTGAGTGGTAGGCTGGGAAGTGTACTAGGGGGGTGGTTTGGCCTAGAAACCATGGGGGAGGGAGGTATGGTTTTGGCGGGTAAGGGGTTCGAGTACAGGGTTGGTTGCAGGATTTAAAAGGAAAGAATGGGGAAGGTGCACAACTGGCCCTTCAACTTTGGCTCTCTTTTCATTTCATTATAAGCCGAAAAAAAACAGTTATAAACTAGTTTGGAAAGTGGCATGTTTGGCCCTTGCGTTTTATAACAAAAGAATAAAGAGAGTTGGGTGTGTTTGATAATAAAAACGACCCATAAAGGGTGCGTTTGGTTGATTGAATCAGCACCAAGGGTGCGTTGGGTTTTGTTTCTCGGCCCAACTAGGGTGCGTTGGTTTTATGTTTCGCACCAAGGGTGCGTTTGGTTATTAAAACGACACCAAGGGTGTGTTTAGATCTGAGCACGAATAGGGTGCGTTTAGTTGGTTTATTAGCACCTGCACGGTGCGTTTGGTTGTGGTAATCAGCACCAAGAGTGCGTTTGGTTTCATAGTACCAGATTAGGGTGCGTTTGGGTTAGCAGTTAACAGCCATAGGGGCGTTCGGTTTTGATGTTTATAGCACAAAGGGTGTGTTTGGTTTAGGTTATAACAGATTAGGGTTGTTTGGGTTTAATATAAACGAAAGGGTGCGTTTGGTTTGACAACATAGGGTGCGTTTGGTTGTTGATTAACAGCCATGAGGGCTGCTTGGGATAGCAGAAACACAAAAAATGGTGTGTTTGGTTTGGCAGCAGCCGTAAGGGTTTCGTGGTTTAAAATAGTACAAATCGACTAATGAAAATATCATAAGATTTTTATAAATATAAAACCGGATCTAATGGTGGTTTAATGGTTAAATAAATGTGTTGTGTATTATTTTGTTTTTGGTGTTTAATAACGTATTTGGGAGTGTTTGGATTTGAGGATAATAACCTTAAGGGGGTGTTTAGGTTTGCAACATGGATCGATGTAATTGAGGGAAACTAATTAACTTTGTTAATATGGAAAACTTTAAATAAACGAACAGGTCATGCCGAGATTTTTATAAATCGCTACACTTAGTAAACTTTTACAAATCTTACTTTACTTATTATCCTGAAAAGGACGAATTAAATGCCTTAAGAATTATTAGATCGTGAAGAACCGGCAATCAAAAGTAAGCTATAATTTTAGAGATTTCATTTATCTAATCTGCAACTTTAAACGTGCGTTTATTTTTATAAAGAAACTTTCTATTTAATCATTTGGGGATATTCGAGCGCGTGTCGAATCATTTAGTTTCTTTTATTTATATCATCTTTCTTATATAATACTCGAAAAGTATTATATAATTAGACCATTTTATTTTAATTGTCACCTTTTAGATGTAACACAGGTCGCGTATTATATACGCTTCGAGTTATTCTTTTGGTTGTGTATCTTGTTATATAATTCACGGTATGAATTATATACTCGGTCATTTTTCATTATGTAATATATACGGAATAAATTACACACCTTGCGTTTACTTTTTTTTATTTATTTAACCAACCACCAAGCTATTAGAACTTTAAATCTAAATCTTTTATAAACGTGTCGCGTTGATGTAACCATTCATCGGAAAACCCAAATACATTATCTTAGGCTAGTGGATCATAGCCGATACGATTAGTTGCAACTTTTTGATTGAGCTGTTTCATTTTCCGTTTGTGTTGTGCATATTAGATGCCTATCTGTCAATTGTTCTGCAATATCAAGGTGACTTTATAGCCCCTCTTTCACTTGTTTTACAATTACTTTACAAATCTCGAGGGAGAATACATGCTCATTACAACTTGTTTACCTACTTGTTTACATACTCTTACTTATACTCATTTACAAACTCAGTTACTTGATTTATATCACACACTTTCTACTTATGGATTTAAGTATTTAAAGTTGTTTATAAATTACAATGGTTATTTCTTCATTGGACACAAGTGTTTTTGGTTATCATCTCCTGTTTACGTGTTGCCTAAGTAGCGATTAGACCACCCTCTTGCCCGAACTATCATGAGCCGTTAATTGCTTGACCGACTGTACTGGTTAAGTAAGCGTGAATGTTATAAATAGATCTATTGGGACTAATTATCCCTATCTGGGTGAGTAGCGCTCACTACCCACGGGGCACCCGATAAACGGTTATATACCATGTCAAATTTCATTGGGTGTCTTGGTCAGACACCGGTAGGGCAGAATACACTTGGCATATTATATGCTACATAAATTAGCTTCGGTGTCATGAGCTTAGCGCAACAGTAGATACATTTTATGTGATACTGTATATGTTATAGTAGTCACATACATTTTGGAAATCTTGTGGTCCACACTACTTTGTTGAACATTACTGATTACTAAACACTTTTCATTATACTGTGGTGAAGCAGTAGACACTATACTTTTTCGGTTCTACATTTACACTTACATTTTTGGCGACTATTATAAGGATTGAAATGGTCATGCATACTTTATAAATCTTTTGATTTCAACATTTACATATACAAAAATCTATGAACTCACCAACTTTATGTTGACACTTTTAAGCATGTTTTTCTCAGGTGAATTAGATGCTTGGCTTACTTGATGTGCATTGGAGTCTAAATTGACAAGATTTCATTCATGGATTTCTACTTACATACAAATGATCAAATCTCGTTGTATTGCTTTCAAGCTTTTCATTGTGATGCAATTATGGGACAAATGTTATATCAATTTCAAGAAAATCAACGAGATTACTTTTCAAACGACACATTTAGAGGTCGTTCTCTTGTATCTTGTGCTGTTGTATTATGAAGTAACACTCCCGGACATATTTCCGCTGCGACACATTTTTGGGGGTGTTACAGATTGGTATCAGAGCACTGGTTATAGAGAACTAGGTTGCATATTTTACCCTAGACTATAACCGTTTTCACAAACATTGCATCACATCAAACATTTTCAAAGTGCATACACACTACTTGCTTACTTGCTTACATTACTTGTTACATTAAGTGCTTACATGACATACATATATATAATATATATGCTTACATCTTTTGCGTATATCGTACGTTTATTTATATAAGAGTTAATTAGATGTTGGATCATGCCATAATAAATGTCAAGGCAATATGCACACTAACTCAACCTTTAAAACCTAGTTAGTTTATAAATGTACCAACTCCTAATCATCCTCGAACTACATACGAGGTAAAGATAGAACATAAATAATATAAAGTTGGTTTTATAACATAACCAACACTAATAAAGCCAACATGCTACAAAATTTCGAATTTAAACAAAAAAAATTTCACTATGAAATCTATAGCATGGGTAATACATGAATAAACAAATAAATAAAAATAAATATAAACATCCTCACACTGGAGATAAATTAAATCGAAAGTGAATATGATAACTGGGGGGTCTTCCTCGATCAAAATGATAGGTCTTCTACAAAAGCATAATTCCTAAACCCTTCCATTTAAACCACGGATTTAAGCAACTAACAACTCCCCGACTATGCACTATAGACTACACGGTAGGCTAAGGCGAATGGTGTAACGAAACATAAGTAATGGGTTATGAAATGAAAGAAAAGCTCAATGGGATGTTTTCTAAGTGATTATGCTACTAATATGATGCATATTGGGTTATTCACATGAGACGATAATTCGGTGTGACAAGTCCCGATAAACCACACAGATTAACTACAATATGGGCTGTTTTTGGTGATTCTCCTAAAAATGTTTCCTTCTTCTCGAACTATCTGCAATGATATACAAGCCAAATTCTTCTGAAAGTCTACAATATATACCCTGACACACTAATTTTGGAGTGGGTAATGTAATTTGAAAAAACGGAATAATCAATTCAGGAAAAATCCTTACCATTTGAAATGCTAGGGTAGTTGTGCTCAGGCATAAAGTAAATTCTAGGTTTTTGAGGTAAAAAAACATGTAAAAAAATTTAAAAGCAATCAATATTTCAAAACAAAACTAGAAATCAAAAGGCCCCCCCAAATATTAGTCAAGTTTGGTAATCCTACTCCCTGATAACCCCCCCTTACTATGGAATTGAAACAATGTGCTATTGTACATGAAATGATAAAAAAATTAAAGAAAATAGTAGAATTAAAACGTAAATACACCCCAGAGTATTGCTATCGGTAATGATCAAAAGATACACGTTCCTAAGAAGAGTCTTATCGCCTTGAGATCCATAAGCAATATTTCACATCCTAGATTAACTTAACAAATGCATGCATTATACATTAAATAATAAAATACGATAAATTAAAAACCTAACTCACTTTCGTAGGAATCACGGTTGCATTTAGCATATGCAACAAGAATTATAAACCACTCGGTGTCCCCAGTGGACGAGTGAAGTCTCGTGAGGGCTTACAGGTAACACACCCACAAAGGTTATTTAATAATTGCACAAGGTTTTGTGCAAGTTCAAAACAAGTTTTTGAAAAGGTTTTGCTACAACAGGGGAACTACGACGTAGCTCCATAGTAGTGGCTACGTCGTAGCTAAGTGAAATATATAAGATTTTAAAATCCGAAACCCAGCTACGGTGTAGCTTGGTTACCTAGCTACGCCGTAGTTACAACCTACAATATAAATTTTAACTTAACCGTGAGCCGAGGCAATGTCATTCGTCGTTCTCGTTTCCTGTAGTAACCTGCAAAAATAGTGAACAATACACAAAACCAAACTAAATATGAAAAAGAAATAAGTTAGAAAGGATAGAAGTCAGGTTGTCTCCCGAGAAGCACTTTTGTTTATTAATGAGTCTTTAAGTTAGACTCAAGCCGGATCTACGTTTCTCTATGCACACTTCCAGCGGTGTCCATTTCCATTCTGATCATTCTCTTGAACCTTGACCCGTTTGCTCGTCCTAATGGCAGATCATCGTCTAACATATTTGTGACACAGACAAAACTCTTCCGTTTCTCAAATGAGTATCATTTTACCTCAAACATTTCCATACTTAATTGAGGGGGATCATAGTATTTTTTGGGATCCGTAACCGCATTCCCTATCGTTCTTCTTCTTTAAACCCTTGGTCGTGCCACAAATATATTGTTCCTCCATGGACTTGCTTACATTTTTCTTAGATGTCAACCAATATGTACCTCTTCTTTCCTATCTTTAACTCGTACTCATTTGCTAACTATGCAATCTCGTTATCAAACACCACTTTGTATTCTTCCAAATCTCTTGAATATGGTTCTTTACTCATTCCTGAAGAATTTGATTCTAACTCAAAGCTATCAAGGATCCATTCGTTGAGCACAACATTCTTCATAGTTTTGTCAACATTCGTGTGCCTAATTTTGACCTTTAACCAATCCTTAAATGAAAAATTCCTTGGTTGGGGTCTATTATGGTTTTCCTGGGAGAAATTTGGGAAATATGATTTCATACTCAAAGTTGGATTCTCCTGATGATCCGAATTATTAAACAACCCATCAGGAGCTATAGCGTAGTTTCCAAGGTACGACCACGAGGTGCTTCCATAACTTCTGTGTTTATTATTTTCACTGGTCGTGTCATCTATTTTGCTCTTCCCGTACCTTATCTAAAGAAAATCAGAAAACAACATTTCTTTTCCCTTGACGCCTCGTCTCTCGTTATCACAATAGTAGTATCGCTGCTTCAAGGCTCCATGCTCATCTATTCCGTCATAGATTGAATCTCCTCGTGTTGCAACTTTTCAAATTAAAGGTCACATGTAGGCCAAAGTTTTTACATGAGTCTACTCATTAATCCGAAATGGCTTACCAAAAGCAAACTCACAAGGTTACTTTTCTAGGTTCAACCATCTTTGACTACCACCTTATTTCCTTGTTATTGTTCTTGCATATCATCTCACAAACAAAGGTACCTTGTTGCTATTCATTAACATCCACAGGTGGTTATATTTTTGAATTTCAAACACCAGGGGGAATCAATATGAGAACAAATAAATCACTTATTTCAAGAGGATGTAAAATGACTCTTCCTCTTTGGATAGAAATTAGCCATGAAAACCTTCCTTCTACATGGACTGTAGGGTGATGTGCCGTACATTAATGTCAAACAAAATCCTATCTTCCCCTATTCCAACGAGATTTCCCGTATGAAAAAACATTTATTCAAGCATGAATAGTTGCTAAGAATGGTCTACCTAATATCATAGTCTCATTAGGATCTCCTAACATATTAATGACTACAAAATTAGATGGGAACATAAACTTTTCAATTTTAACAAGAACATTTTCTACTATTCCCATAGGTGCCTTTTAGACATATATGCCATTTCAACTAAGATGCTTATTTCCTTAAGGCAAGAAAAATTTTAAACTATTTTAAATATAGTGAAAGGCATGAATATTAACGCGAGCACCTAAGCAGTCAAAGCATAATATTCAAGCTACCAAATAGTGTAGGAAGAGTAAACTTCCCCAGAAACCTTTTAATTTTTGTCAAGGTAGTTAGAATGGAAAGACTCCTGATGGCCCTTCATCCTTCTTTTTAGAAACCTGCACATTATCATCAAAAAAAAAAGATTCTCATTAGAGTTCGTTAGTTTCATTAGAAGAGGTTTCATCACTTGGTGCATCGTTGTCGGAAAAAATTGCTTTGCAATGACCAATTGATGCAGATGAGCTGGTGATGTGTGCTTAAACACACATCGTTTTTACCCCGGAAATACACTAATAAGGACTAATAACCATAAAATATGTGAAATTATATTGCAAATATGTTTGGTATGTGTTATTATGTCTTGCAGGTACAAGGGATTGAAAACAAAGCAAAAAACGATAATTTTCGGATGAGTTTTGATGATGTTTTCACGTTTTTCGAGATTCAAACAAGGTCGGAAATATTCCTCGAACACTCCATTGGAAAGAGCACGAAATTACGAGTCCATCAGTACCTTCCTCACCTTTTGAACCTTCCTAAATCTTTTTATATGAACTGGTCAATATCTATTTGACCCTTTTTATTAATAAAAACCGGTTCATGTTAAAATGCCCTTAAAAGAATAATAGTTCCACAATATTTTGAAGGTATGCTCCAGCGCAGCTGGTAGCACCCTTCAACCCCAACCAAGAGGTCTCGGGTTCGAGATGGGCAAAGGGGGTTTTTAATATCTCATCTTATTCTGCACGTCAGCTGACACGTGGCAGTGACCGAACATCAAATAACGTGATTTTATATGCATCATCTATCCCATGTAATTTAACCCCTTTTGTTACAGGTTATTGCAAAGAATAGTTACATTAATCGTTTTTATATTTAAGATATTACAGTAATTAATGGAGTAATTGGTGAAAGTTACAAAATGGCGCAGTGTGGGGGGGGGGGGGGGTGGGGGGGGGGGGGATCTGACTTAAACAAAGATATTTTAAAGATTAATATTCTAAAGACCAATACGCCGTATCCATCAAGGAAGATACGGCGTATCCGTGCCGGCACTTCACCAACGGACCACAACATGAATAAGATTCAATACGCCGGCATCCAGAGGACCATACGCCATATTCAAGATATAGAATCAATATAATATTCTGGAAGATATCAAGCGTGGCCCCTACTCTAAGAAATCCCCAGTACGTCGTATCCAACTCTTGGATACGATGTATCCAACTGACTTCCAGACCCTATAAATACAAAACTCTAAAACGAATTTTAAGTGTGCTAAATCATATTCTCGATACCTAAACCACAAAAGTCAATTTTCAGAGGAGAGAAAGAGCAGAAAAGGTCAAGCAACGTATTCAATTTCATAGAAGATAACGTGTAATTCCATATACTTTAGTAATCGTTTAGTTTTTGGTATCATTCGTTAACTCGGTTAGTTTACCTTGGCTAAATAATTACTCTTGTATTTATTATGACGTTTGAAGGCTAATACCTTCGGGTATTAGCCATTATTAATATATCTGAATATTTGGTAATTGTTTATCTCGATTTTCTTGATTTAAGTTGAGTCTGGGATAGCTCTCACATATATGATTTATACATCTAGAATCATAGTATACACAAATATTTCCTTTCATAAGTCCGTGTCTAGGATACTCTTACGGGCTTTTTTTTATTAATTTGCTATAACTATATAATTGGATATTGCCATTGGTATTTAATTGATCATGTGACTAGCAGGATAGACCTAGAATAATTCCACAATAAGTGTTTCTCATAGTCATTGGATCTTGGAACAAGTGGCCTACTATGTATAAACTTCCATTAAGCGGTAAAGTGGGTAAAAGTCTCATATGAGCTAGGGTTTAACAAATCACCATTGCTTAATCCCTAAGATAGAAATAATCAACAAATTAATGAAGCTTTATGCAGATGCTTTAAAATTGTGACAGAATTAAATGTGTACTAGGTCTTAGGATGATTTAACGCCTAAGTCTAAAGAATGATATGCTACCTCGAGCAAAGAAATCATTGCACTAAATAAACAAACCAACGTTCTAATCAGATTAATAATGGTTAATACAGTTTTCTTATATAAGGTTCGACCGCTCTTTTATCTTTTGTTAATTAGCTTGCGTGGGTAAAAGTGCCTTGAATTGATTATAGACACCAACCAAACCGTGCCAGTCTCTCAGGCTGAAAACCCCTTTTTCCCGTTAGAATTAGGATTTAGACTGACATAGGTTTAACATAGGTTTAGAATAGAATAGAATTAACATAGATTAGATAACCAAGATATTAATTAAATTGATAGATTTAACCTCGCTTCAAGTGTTCGACACCCTACTTACCACGAAACTACTACCGATCGGTTACACTGCCCGTTAAAGTGTTGTTTTTGGTTTAGTCGGCAAAATATAAATTTAAAACTTGAATCATCTTAAATATACCATACAACGGCAGCACATCAGGCTGCCACGTAGACACCACATGGATGTCACGTGGACATCCATCTGACACGCTAGTGGCGGTTGTCAAATGATAGCTTGCCATGTGGCGGCGACGCTAATGGTTAATCATTGATCGCAGGTACGAGGTGGCGGCTGGCCAATGAGGAGGCGACACATGGACATAAATACGAGGTCGCAAGCATGGCAGTGGCGGCTAATCATTACTGGCGACTAATCAATGGTACGAGGTGGCTGACCAATCACAACTCGCCACGTGTACAAGAGGACGAATATTGCAGCTATCATAGAGGGATCTCGAGGCTTCCAGAAGGTCATTAATGCAATAATTAGGTGTGTTTGATTGGCTGATGAGAGCTGAGCTGGCAGATTGATTGGTCCAAGATACCCATTGCATATGTTAAATTCTGGCACCCATTAAATTACCAAAATGCCCCTAACTCAAGTGGGCTATATATTGAGAGCATGATCCAAACGCATAGATGAATTAGTTTTTAGGATTTATTTTTCACATAATAGGAGTAGTGTAGTTTTAACTTAATTGTTTTTAGTTTTTAGCTTATTTGTAACAGCATTTAGCTAATGTGTCTCAACTTATTGTATTGGCTTATTTTATTAATGAAGATGGTTTTCAAGGTTGGTATCACTTAAACTATCTTTTTCTAATCCTTAAATATTTTCCTTTTTTTAGCTTATTCCTAAATTAATATTATCTGTTCTTATTTGATGTGAGGGATTATTAGTTAAGGGGGGTTAAAATATTTTCTTTCCTAATGTGTGTAATTAACATTACGTGTGGGGTCAACAATGGCTTAGTGTGGGGACATTTGATGTGTGCTTAAACACATATTATTTTTATATCGGAAAACACTCTAAAAACGGACTAATAACCATAAAATATGTGAAATTATATTCCAAATATGTTTGGTATGTGTTATTATGTATTGCAGGTACAAGGGATTGAAAACAAAGCAAAAACGGTGATTTTTGGATGAGTTTCGACGACGTTTTCGCGTTAATCGAGATTCAAACAAAGTCGGAAAAATTCCCTGAACACTCCATTGGAAAGAGCACGAAATTACGAGTCCGTCGATACCTTTCTCACCTATTGGACCGGTCTAAATCTCCATATATGAACCAGTCAAATTCCTATTTTGACCCCCACCCTTTTATTAATGAACCTGGCCTATCTATTTAACCCTTAAAAGAATATTTTGTGCATAGATATATGAAGGTATGATCCAGCGCAGCTGGTTGTGTCCTTCACCTCTCACTCGAGAGGTCCAGGGTTCAAGCCTAGCCTTGGCTGGGTTATGCAACTTATCCCTCTACCACGTCAGCAGCCACGTGGCTGATACGTGGATGCCACTTGGATGGCACATGGCGGCACGTGGATGACACGTGGACATCTATCTGAAATGCCAATGGCGGCTGTCCAATGACAGCCTGCCATGTGGCGGCTTCTGACATCTAATCATTGCAGGTACGAGGTGGCAGCTGACATGTCAGTATGAGGTGGCAGATTACAGGATGGCTGGCCAATGAGGAGGCGACACGTGTACGCAGTATCAGATGATGCAGAGTGTTAGTACGGGTGATCCGAGGTAATCATTGGATGGGAAACTAAAAGGGATTGTTGATTAATAATTTTCGAATTATTTAGATTACTTGTTTGGTTATTTTGACGGGCAAAAGCCGAAAGGATAACTATATATTAATCTAGTAATTAATACCAATATAAAAGAATGTTTTCAAAATAAACCAACGTTGTGAGAAGATAATTTTTTTTAACGGGTACTAATTCATTAATAAAAACTTTCCTTTACACTTAATGATCTTTTTGCCTCACTTGACAAGCATATCCGTAAAATATATATTTTAGATCTTTTAGCTTATTAATTCGTAGTTTTAATCATTAGTTTAAAAACAAACCAAAAATATTTGATAATCCAGCATCCAATTAAAAACATAAATGTAAATCTCTATTCATATCTCGTCGTGGATTCGACTCCGGAAGATTTAATTATCACTTGTCCTTACGTGATTCTTTTATCTAAAGGGAAATACTTTAATATTACTTCGACACGTTTAACGACACGCGTCAGTACCACATTCTAAAGAATGATACCATTATGGTTAATTTTCATTTTTGAGCTTTTATTTTTAATTTTAAAAATAGGATTTTAATTTTAAAAATAGCTTAAAATAATTTTCTGAGTTTTTATGTTATTTTGAACTTTTCTAAGTTTAAAAATCATTTTTCTTAATTTTTTAGGACTAAATTTGCTATTTTTTAGGATTTAATTAGATTAAAATAGTTTTTAATTCATAATAAATTCAAAAATAATCAAAAAATTATTTTTCTTTTTCCTAAAATTTTCTTTTCTCCTATTTTAGGTTTAGAAATTTAGTTTGCATTTTTAAAGTTTAATTTTGTCTTACTTGTCGTGTTTTATTTGATCCCGTTAATTATATTAGTTCATTAATTGCTTTTAAATTGCTTATTTTAATTGTGTTTTTAATTGGTAGTTATAGATAATCAAAAATATAATTTCTCTCATTCAAATCATAATCCAAACTAAGACGTGGTTTCAATTTCACAAGTCGTTGGGGAAACGACCCGGGAAAGCATACTTCCCGGTTTAATACGTATTATATTATATTATATATATATATATATATATCTTTTAGAGTGAATTTTCCTTTGAGAATTTTTTTAATTTCTCTTTTGGAATATTATATATTTTATATATTATTTTAGTGTATTGAAAATCTACAATCAATTTTTGGCGCCACTGCCGGGGACTTGTATTAAAGATTCCGTCGTTTACGTTTGTTGAATTTGGTTTGAAGATCCTTTCGTCCTCGAAAGTTTCATTTTTGTTAAATATTTGATATAAATTCGACCCAAACACCCATCAAATCTTTCTAACATTTAAATTTACTTATGAGAACATGCGGATTGCCGTCCTTTTGATCTTATTTGCTGGATTTACATGTTTGTACAACTTGTATGTTAAAAGGAAAAAATAAAAAAATATTTCTTTTCGTATGCTAAGCTTGAATCTTTGTTTGATGCTATTTCTATGTTTATTACCTGTTATTTGCTTATTTATGAATGCACTAATACTTACAATAATGGCTATGTTAATAAAATTAATAAAAAACTTACCATGAATGCTTTAAATGATTATGTGATAATTTTAAATAAAATAAGTTATGAACCAATGATCATTACCTGTTTTAATGATTATTCTAACTACTTAAACAGCTATTTATGATGAAAAACTTATACATACAAAGATAAGGAGTTATAGTAAAATTAATTACATGAATAAATATGGAGTAATGACTAGAAAAAAATAACTTTACATGATTATTATGATAAATTCAATATTAAAAATGATAATTGGATAATTAAAAGCCTGGAAATAAAGAGATCTATACAATTGATAACTGAAAAACATAAAAGTACCACACTTTTTACAAAGTACGACGCATTTTGAAAAAACAGGGCAAGTACGCCGCACTTACTCCCAAGTATGCCGCACTTACTCCCAAGTACGCCGCAGTTACAGGTTTGACATATTACAAAAGCTTCATAACTAGTTTACAATACAGAAACCGTTTAAATTTTTGACTTGTGAATGCTTACTAATTCTATTTAAGTATGAAACTTCACTTATGTTTGATTGTACTAACCAACTAATGTTTATTTTGATGTTTTGTCGTATTAAGATAGAAATGGAACACGAGTATTGGTCGATTATGCTTAGGAGAGAACAACCAAGGTTCTGTGGCTGAAGGTATTGAGAATAAGGAGCAGTGGGAAGGACCTGAGTTCCAAGACATAGCTAGTAGTGGGCAATAGAAAGAAGCTAAAGTCTTTACTTTCTATAGGATGGAAGAAGAAGGTGAACGTTATTTCTCACCATGCTATGTGGACGGATTACACGCTTACGATAGAGAAATTAACCTAAAATATGAGAAAAACTTGATCTTAAATAAGTTCGCGGTCAAGTTATGTTTGGAATACGAGGAGAAAAATGGAGAAAAGCTAATAAAAAGAGAGTTATTGGTTTCTCTAAAAGGGGAATTTTATTTTGTGAAATTCATAGTAAATCCTGAGGAGGATGATGTTGAGCCAAATGTGATACTTGGTAGATCATTCATGAGACTCGCCAAAGGAATTGCTGATTTTGGAAATGGAGTTATTACAATACATCCCGAGCTCGATCCATTCTTGGACGACTCTGAAGATACCGAAAAGTTTAAGGATGAATGGGATCATTTGCTTGACATTGATTTTGGAGACATACCAGAAATCAACGAAGCTGGTCTGCCACCATTCGTCTGTAAAATGAGAAAGAGCAAGAGGAAAAAGAAAAGAGCAATCAAAAATTTTTAGTTATACTATTCTGATGTAGGACCATCGTTGTCTAATGGAAAACCCTTGACACAAGAAGAAGCTGCCCGGGAGGCACTGGCTATTGATATCTACAAAAGATTTTCCATATTTGAGGAAGAAAGACCCATGATTGAGACTATGACATATAGTGATAAGTACAAGAAGATACTGGATGGAATTGTTATGGATAAGATTAAGCTAGATGGAGAAATTAAGAAAGAGGAAGAAGAGGCTATAAAGCAGGTCAAAGGAGAAGTGTTACAGGAAAAGTAGGATCCTGGAGCGTTTATTATCCCAATCCGACTAGAAGCAAAAATTGACCTTAATGCCTTAGTGGACACCGATTCAGACATAGATGTCATGCCCTACCGAATCTACGCGAAACTAGGTAGAGAGGAGGTTAAAAAAGTTAACCGGGGAATTACCATGCTAAACCATTCAAAGGCAGAACCTATGGGATTTCTGAAGGATGTTTTGTGCCAAGTGGGAATTACCACTATCATTGCGAGATTTCTCATCTAGATATGCCTATTAATAGAGATGCACCTATACTTGTTGGTAGAGGATTTTTATATACTTGTGGTAGCATACTAAACACTAGAGATAGTATTACATCCATTTTTGATGGAGTTTGTCATCAAACATTCGGTGCTGCTAAGACCAGTCTAAACACTAAAGAGAGTGACAGTGATGATGGGGAAGACTATGGCATCCAAAGGAATAGTTTTGGAGCACCAATGTATGGACCAAAGTCTGCTAAATATCTGAATTGTAACGATCTAATGAACCGAGCTCTGGCACTATAGGAAGTCATAAATCCGTTTAGAAAAATTTGTGATCTTTGCCTGTACCATTACAACATATGGAATGGAAACCAGATTATAAAGGGAATTTCTGTAAGAAAGAAGAAGGGGATGGATAGTGGCATGCTGAAATTAGATTAACAGACCCATACAGAAACGTGTATGGTCAAGGTTTTAAAACCAAGCCAACAACAAGGAAACTATCAAAGTATCATAAGTTGAGTGATGTGATGTCACCTAACTGGTTCCAGAATAAAAAAATCACTATGATTGAAATAAAGGAGCACTTTCCGTACTCCCTCAAATTTTTTTTTTTTTTTTAAGTTTATGTTTAAATCAAAGCTATGTAATCTTTGGTTTTATTATCAGTGAAATCAAGTCTCTATGAAATATTTAGTGAAATTCTATGTTATCATTAAAATTCTACTATAGTACAGTAGCTGAGAAATTTTTTTCTAAGAAGTACGCCGCACTTTTGAGCGGGAAACAAATAAAACAGTATATTTTCCATATTTAAAATTCAACCTAAATTATAAAACTCTAAAATCTGTGATTCATCACAAAAATTCAAACATTAAGCCGTCAAAACCCTAACAATGCCTAGGGTATGTGTTAGGTTCAAGAAAAATAATTTGAATAATGAATTGATATATACTCGAAATCTTTCTTGACCCTCACGAACACTCATTTAAAAAGAACATAAATAAATATTTTAATAGTGTGTTCCATTAATCTTAAGACTAGTCGTGAGTGTGAGGTTAATGAATTATGACAAGTTAACTTATTACTTCAATATTGTCATATATTTTGTGTGGAAACCGTAAAGGGGGGTGAATACGTTTCCAATTAAAAACTTTAAATCTTTTGTATGAATTACCCGATCAAGTTTGACGCAATATGAGAAGTGTCGATAAAAGGTTTAAAATAGCTAACGCATATTGATTCGTCAATAATATATATATAATAATATAGGAAACTAATCAACCAATTTCCTTTGACCAAGGCAAGAAGTCAAAATTCCCTAAATAAAATATATACGTTTCCGAAAGTATGATTCCCGGGTCGTTATGTCCCAACGAGGCTTGAATGGAAAATCGAATTACGAATTAACAAACGATGTTTGAATATGACAAGGTTATGATTGGTTTTCTTTTTCTACCAATTAAATATGCAAAAACGATTAAATTAAACCTAAAAACGAGAGCTAGAACAATTTTAAACTAAAACGTAGACGAAAATGTGAAAACGCGAGGGGTAAAAACCTAAATTTTGCAAATTAAACCCTAGACTAATTTTTTCTTTTCAAATGTGTTCTAAATGACAAATAATGAAGTTTAAAAAAACTAGAACGAAAACGGAGGTCGTTTGATCCAAAAACGAGTCAAAACAAAAACGGGGATAAATCCCATTCTTTAGAAAATGAATTTTTGAAAAAATGAACCTACAAAACTTTTTTCATTTTTTCTACAAAATATATGAAAAAAGAAAATTTTAAAAAAAAGTTTAAATTTTTCTGATTAATATTTTGTTTTTTTATGATTTTTTAAAGTTTTTAAAGAAAATAAATTATAAAAAATACTAAGAGTTTATAAAAAAATCTAAAAATTTTATATAAATTAGTTGACAGTGTTTTGCTCCTAGGAAAAATAAAATGGATTGCACAGCTTGTCGAATAAGCTGTCAAATAAGCCGAAATAGCTTTTTAGCCAAATGGGCCAAAAAGCCCTTATATATTAAATCCCACAAACCAATACCGGATGAGCTATTGCAGCACAACGGTAGTGGTGTTGGGTTTATAAGGGTTGAGGGCTTTGAGGTCCCGGGTTCGAGTCTTGCTCACCCGGGGCTTTAGCCCTCCCCTTTATATTTTTTTTTTCAAAATTTTTTATTAAACTTAAAAAGGACTTATAAATAAGCAATTTTTATAACTACAAGTTTTTACAAAGCTTATAAATAAGCTAGAAAAAGCTCTTAAAAACAGGCAGTTAAGCTTTTTGCATCTAAGTCTCACATCTACAAACCTGTGGGCCTTTTTTAGCTAGAATAAGCAAATGTAAAAAACAAGAAAATCAAACACACACCTAGACACAAACCTAATAAGCTCTTAGGAGCAAAAATTAAGCAAAGAAGAACAACAAATAAGCCAGAATAAGAGAATAAGCCTTTTGGCTTATTCTGCAGCCAAAACAGCCAACAAGCCTACTTTAGGCTTGTTTTTAAGCCACTTAGAGGACAATTTAAGGCTTGGGCTATTTAGAGCTTATAAATGGGCTTATTAGCTCTCTAAAAATGTAAAAAGATCAGGCTTGAAAACTCAAATAAGCTGATAAAAATTGGCTTAAAGTTCAGCCTTGACACCAGGGGAAGTCCTTTTGGCCTTGACAAATTTGAGAATAAGCTCTAATACAAAATAAGCTAAGAATCCTAAAAACCTATCTAAACTAACCTAATACACCTAATGCAACAAGAAACAAGCAAAAACAATAAGCCACAAGCTCAAATAAGCTAATTGAGCTTTTGAGCTTAAAACAGTTTGAAAAACAGCCAAAAGCCAACTCTTAGCTTAAAAATAAGCCCTTTAAGCGGTTCTTTGGGACAAGTGGGGCCCACAACTTAGTTAAATGGCCAACAAGATCTAAGGAAAAGCCAAAAGATTGGATTTTGAAACAAGAATAAGCACTTGAAAGTGCTTATGAAAAAGGCTGTTTGTGGTGTTTTCAAGGGAAAAAGTGGTGGTATCTGTGGCTTATTAAAAAGCCACCCAATAAGCTCTAAACTGAAAGTAGACCCTAAACAGATTTTAAGTAGCTTATAATGAGCTTATGCTCAAGATTTGAGCTTCTAAAATCGTTTAAAACCTGCTGATTTTTGACATTTAAAAATGGGTTTTTACACTAAAATATTGACTTGAAATTTGACTTAACAATTTTGACAGTTTGACTTAAAGACAAAGAAAAACTAAAGACACTTTTAAAAACAACACTTTAACACTAAGACTGACTCAAAAACTAGAGTTAAAAGCTGTTAACAACAGCTTAATCATATAAGCTGATAAAAAGGTTTTTGACTTAACAGTTTTTTAGAAAACTTTAAGTAAACTTGAAACTACACTTTTTTACTTACAACATTAGATAAACAAATTCAAATGAGCAAAATGCACTCAGCCAAAGATGGCTGAGTGACCACAACCCATCTCAAAACCTTTTTGACCCATTTTGAAACTTGTACCAAACACCCCTTTATGAACTGAAAATCTAAATTAAGCTATTAAAACTGAGATTTAAAGCTTGGACTTAACTCACCAGATACTGTATAGCTTATACAAGGCTTAATTAACAATTTTCACTTATCAAATAAGCTGTTACAATAAGCTTAAAGTTATGCTATATTTTTTTGATTTTTCAACTGTTTGACATGAAATAACTATCAACTAAGATTTAAGTTATCAACAAGCTTCACACAACAATAAATAAGCAGTATTAAGTTAATGTAAACACTAATAAGCAGAAATAAGCATTAAATAAGCATTGCTACAGTACTTTTAAGTAAAATGCAGAAAATTAAAGATGAAAACTTACAAAAGTCCAAGTAAAGGGAACCTAAAAACTAGCCTAATTAACCCCTAAGTCCAATGTATTTTCTGAATCAATAACAAAACCAATGCCATTCCATTTCTGACCCATTTTCATACTTTGCTTCCTTTTTCTTCTTCTTTAATATAAGCTCATAAAACTTAAATTTGTGGTTGAACATAGAAATGCTTAAATAAAAACACAAGAATTTAAATTAAAATTAACTTTTCATTAAAACTTGGAAATTTACTAAAAACTTGAAAGAACAGTTACACTGAGTGGTAAATAAACTGAAAACATAAAAATTAAAAGTTCCATCCTACATTAAGCTACACAAGGCCCTATTTATACTAAAAATAATAAATCTTAATCTTTGGTCCTCTTTCTTCTTCTCTCTTGCTGTGCTTTCTTGTAGAGACAGAATTGGGGTTGTGTTTGTTTTGTGTGTGTTATCAAGGAGTCAATCCTAGCCATTAATCAAAGTCATAAATCATCTTAGCCATCAAAAATTTAAATTATTGGGGAAAGGGGGTTGCAACATGGTAAAAAGGCTGTTTAGGGTTTTGGGAAAAGGTTAGTGGAGGTAGAGGGTGGGGTTTATCCAGGGTAATTGGGGTGAAGGTGAACTCGTGACTTAGAAATGAAGGGAAAGAATCAAGGCGGGAAAGTTGGTTTTGAGGATAACAGGTGAAACTTTTTGTTTTAACAGCTTTGTCCCTTCAATTTTATAACCTTATTTGCAAGAATCGTCCTTGTGTTTCAAACAGGTTTGAGGGGTTGACAAACTCGGCCCTTCAACCTATACAAACTTATTGCAAACTTAGTCCCTGGTTAATACAACTTTGGGGCTTTGGCAGAAATGCCCCCTCAATGTTGTATTTTCAATATAATCTAAATTCAGCCCTTGTCTTCAATCCTTTGTAAAATAACTTTGGGAATTGGCAAATTTAGTCCCTCAAGTTGTATTTTCTGCTTCAGTTTCTCTGAGTTGACTCTGATTTTGTCGGGGTTGACTTTAACTTTGACTTTTCTGTTGACCCTTTGACTTTATTTACTTTTTGGCTTCGATTTGTCTTTGTCTTTTCACACTTTTCCATTCCGTGCTCAGTTTTGTCGTTTTTGGCTTTGTTTTTCGTCCTTTTGTGAATATCCGTTTCCTGCATAACACAAATGCAAAACAAACATATATTTGGCAGTTTTTGTTTGTTTTTGTTCATTTAAGTCCGTTTTTAATGGAAAAAGGTATGTGTAATTAAGCACATACCACTAATGTTATCCGCCATAACAAGGTTATTCACCACAGGGTTATCCTCGACAATAAGTATTCCTCTTTCGGTGCTTAGTGGCTATACTCTTGGTAAGCACATTCTGAAATGCGTTTTTTTTTAAATATTAAACCATGCTCACAAGAGGTAGTAAAATAGGCAGATCAGTTCAATATATTATGGGTTAAAACACATCAGACTAGACTAATATATATACTTTCGACAACCTTGCTTTTTAGCTTCTCTTTTCATTTTTACATTTTTAACCCGTTAAAGATAAAACATAACCCAGATTAACTCATTCATTCTGTTAATTCGGTCAGGTTCAAAGGAACTTTATGTCGCTATGGACGAAAAGGTGTGATGTAAGTTGTGGTGGATTCTTTGTGCAAAAGATGTGTACCCTTTTTCTTTTTATAGGCGATGATGATAGTTTTCTCTCTACTGTGCACAGTTTACCCAGGCCCGTATCTTGGCGTGGCAGTCACACTAAGAGTGTGATTATAGCCATGACGGGTGTTTGGTAGTGCAACTGTATTTAGAAATCTGAGCCTTATTTGTTACTATTATGCCAGAAGCAACTGATGCAGGTTATATCGAACCTGACCTTCTTGACTATGAGTAATTATTGATAAACTTGGTTTTCAGAATGTTATAAATACCACGTATCGTATTCTATGGAAATATAGAGTAAAAGTCAGAAACTTTTTAATCACTACATGACATTCTTCCTTTTGAGGGTCATCTATTTAGGTAGACACATCTATTCATCGTGTGAGTCACTATCAATGAAAAGTTGAATCTGATTTGCGTTTATAGATTTACCCCGTAATAAATGCCACTGGTGCTTATCTCATTTCAATATAAGATAATCATGGTTCTAAAGTAAAGATCCAAACTTTTATTGTATTATATATGTGAGAGCTTAAATTATTTGGGCCGACTTATCCAAAAACGCAGCTTATAACGTTAATAGAAATATCATATTATTTAAGATACGTAGTCCCTAGATCAAAATAGAAATATGTGGCATTATATTATTTAAGACACTCAACCCCTCGATCAAAACATTAATTTGTACAGAAGCTTTAAATCAAGTAGTTTGCATTTCAGCTTTAGATATTGCGAATTATGACCATTTTCATTCTTTATCATTTCTGATTAGACACATGAAACTTTACACCTGATATATACTTACAAAGATATGAATTGTGCCGTTACCACTATGTTTAATTGCTTTCTTACATAAAAAGGCAATATGGATGCATGTCTAAGTACCTTTTATGAGCAAGTAGCGGGGTTGATGTTGTCTAAACCCAAGTTTATTGTAAATTGTAGAGCCATGCTTCAAACTTGCAGCAGTTAAAGAAAATGAAAAGTAGCATTTGTTGCAGTTTTCCGATGCTTGTAAAGGAATTCCTCAGGTACAATCATCTTCTTGATACACCAGTTTCTACCAAATTTCTTGCTTAAATGTTCAACATGACTTAGCATCTATTGCTGGTGGAATTTGACTATCAGGTTATGTCTTTAGATTTCTATTTGGTCATTATCATATAGCAAAATCAAAGGATTTATATAGCTGCAAAAAGAGACACACATTTTAGTCAAGTCTTGGCTTAGTTTCCCTGCTTTGCTTTAAGAAAACATTAACCTCTTATCATAAAACTAAAAAGACCTTATAAAACTATACAGTATTAAATTTAGCCATAAAGTTTACCAAGTCCTCATGGAGAAATTGTAAGGAAAATTCAGCAAAAGGTCTTCAAAGAAATTTTATTGAATTAAAATTTCCTGATATACTATGAATTGGGCAGGCTATTAAACTATAAGTATATAATAAGGACATGGTTGTCATTAATTAAAATTTCCTTTTCTTTTCTTTTACTGTTAACGGGTCTTAAAATACGTATGCAGGGCGGGTGGGTAAACATGAAGGAAGGGCATATAATGATTTTAAAGACCTGTGTTGTTTGTTACAACGTTCACATATTTTCTTGCCCAATTTTAACTATTACTTTTTGATTTTTTTTAAGTTATAAAGGTATAGGGAGATCTCTATCTTTTAAGCCTCTGACGCAATCCAAAAAGGAAAGTTGAGGAAATGTCATTACTGTTGGTATGATACAGTCATCATCTTATAAAACTGCTGGTGACGGGATCAGGACCTAGTGATGGTTTTGATTGGTACGAAGACTGTTGGTCTGCTTTGATCTGTTAAGGTACTAAGGCGTTTTTTGGATTATGGTAACTTATTATTTGACTTGAATATGGTTGTTCATTCTTTTCTAAACATAATCATAAGCAGATAAACTAGGTAACCCCAAACACCCTCTTAGGCTGTTGAGCACATGGCAATGGCACTAGGTTTTATAATATATCCCAGAAAGAACCTTTATTGATCCTAGTTGTTACTTCTCTCATACAACACCTTATGTGTTTAAACCCTTTTGCTTTCTATGATTTTGAAAGAAAAAAATAATACTGATGGCATAGTTGTTTTTAGGTGGAGTGACTACATGAAGAGATCATACGATGGTGATTGGGTAGATCAATGTAGTAAGTTTAACTGTATGAGGTATTGAAAAAAGAAGAGTATATAACTAAATCATAGTAAAACTACAACTATACTGAAGAGATCATACGATGGTGATTGGGTAGATCAGTGTAGTAAGTTTAACTGTATGAGGTGTGGAAAAAAGATAAGTATATAACTAAATCATAGTAAAACTACAACTATACTTTTTATGTTTTAAGCTAGACAAGTTAATATGTTTATGTTGTGATCCAAACTAAATTCCAAAATAGGCAGATTAGGAGATCCTAAGATTCAAAAATAGACTTGGTTTAACCCATTCGACTAACGACTTGCAGGTAAATGTGTCCTAATTATTAATTTTTTTCATAAATAAGCCAATGACTAAAGTTTGTAACATATGTCTATCTCTCTGCAATACTTTATGTCTGCATATGCTATCTCCCCTGCTAATTGTTGAGATGCCTTACCAAAACAGGTAATTAGCAATAAACAGCTTAGCAGCTCACTTATATAGTTACATAAACTCTATTAATACTGATATAAGTCTTCTGATAATCTGTTACACTAACACGCAACATTCTTACTTTTTCTGCATGATCATTGTCCGATAATTGTAATGCTATTTGTTGGTAACACTTCACATGTGATTGTGCGGCTGCTATCAAACAACAGCAGTGCAGGGTAGTAGAGTGAAGAAGTATCGAATCACGGTTGGCCGTTTGTCAATGCTATAATAGGAAAAAAATTTCTTTTATTTTTTCATCTATTCAATTTACATTTTGTCACACCCCGACAAAAGCGGAAACATGGGTATGCGACAAGAATGATCAATCATAACACAAGATACAAAATAGAGAAGTTCTAAAATGCATTAATGAAAAAGTGTCATGAAGATCATCCACCTCAAGTACAGACTTGAGTGAAATCCCAACAAGAACACATCACATAGTCACTTACAAATCCAAATGCCCACGTAGGGGTCCAAACAATCTTAAGCATCAATCCTCAAGAAAACAAATCCATAACATACTTCAAAAGCAAGACCTCTCAAACATGATCCATACATGATACACTTAAAGTCTGCTATCACACATCTCAACCTTAAAGATCATTCTCTTCACCTGAAAATGATACTTGAAAACATCAACAATAATGTTGGTGAGCTCGTAGGTTTGAAGGAAACCCAGTCGATGTGCCAATATTTCAAACAGTGGACAATTGTGCAATATGACAGTGAATATATGCAAAACAATCACAACCCATGACTTAGCATCCCCGCTAATCATGTACCAAGACCTAGCATCCCCGCTAGTCATATCACCAGCGTGTACCAATGCTTTTGGGATCGCAACCCCAAGGTTATATGCACCTAAAAGCCTACCAGCACTAGAGCACTTACAATAGGGCAACCTTTCACAAACATAGCAATCCATGCTAATCACACACCTTGCCATGCACCTCGATGCATGCAAGAACAATCATACCACATAATATTCACATAGCAGTCATAAGCACATAAATTGTCCTAAAACAAAACCACATTTCGCATAGTTCAGAAAAATAGTTCAAAACACATTTGAGTATCATTTTCCCCCAACGGAAAAGATTTAAAAAGTGGGGCTACGAGAACTCACCTAAAGCAGCAAACTCAATATCACACAAGCAAATGCAACGACGTCCAAACACGACCTAGTCTAATTAATGTTCCACTTAGACATTTGATACTCGACTGAAGGGTCATATTCATATCTCGAACTCTCTTAGGTTTCACTCTCTCTTTCCTACTCAATGCGTTAGCTACTACATTCTCCTTATCAAGATGGTAGCGAATTTCGCAGTCATAGTCGCTGAAAAGCTCTATCTAGCGATGTTGACACATGTTTAATTCCTTTTGGGTAAAGATATGCTGGAGAATCTTATGATCGGTATATATGACACTCTTTGTCCCATACAAATAACGTGTCCAAATCTTAAGTGCAAACACAACTGCACCCAATTCCAAATCATGGGTGGTGTAGTTCCTCTTATGGATTTTCAACTGCCTAGATGCATATGCTATCACTTTACCTCTTTGCATCAATACACATCCTAATCCAAGACCTGATGCATCACAATACAACACAAAATCTTTCGGACCATCAGGGAGAGCTAGAACAAGTGCATTACACAACTTATCCTTCAAAGTTTGAAATACATTCTCCTGCTCCTCACCCCAATCATAGGTCTTACTTTTCTGAGTCAAGACAGTAAGTGACTTAGCTATCTTAGAAAAGTTCTCAATGAATCTACGATAATAACCTGCCAATCCTAAGAATGAACGAACTTTAGATGAAGTTCTAAGGGCTTTCTAATTCTTTACAGCTTCAATCTTACTAGGGTATACATGAATACCATCTCCATTAATCACATGTCCAAGAAACTATACTTCTCGCAACCAGAATTCACACTTGGAAAACTTAGCATACAATTTCTCTTCCTTGAGAAATTATAAGATTAACCCTAAGTGAACTTCATGCTCTTCCCGGGTCTTAGAGGAAATCAAGATATCATCAATGAACACTATCACAAACTTGTCTAGATATGGCCTACACACTCGGTTCATCAGATCCATAAATACCGCTGGTGCGTTAGTCAGACCAAAGGACATTACTGTGAACTCAAAATGTCCATAACGAGTTCTGAATGCGGTCTTTGGAATGTCATCCTCCTGCACTCTCAGCTAATGGTATCCTGACGTAAGATCTATCTTAGAGAAGTATTGCGATCCTTGCAACTTATCAAATAGGTCGTCTATCCTAGGGAGTGGATAAAGATTCTTAATGGTCAACTTGTTCAACTCTCTATAATAGATACACATTCTAAAAGATTCATCCTTCTTCTTAACAAATAATACTGGTGCTCCCCAAGGCGATGTGCTTGGTCGAATGAAACCCTTGTCATGGACTTCCTTGAGTTGACCCGACAACTCATCTATTTCAGAAGGTGCCAATCGATAGGGAGATTTCACGACCGATATTACTCCAGGGACTAACTCAATCTAAAATTTGACTTCCTGACTAGGGGGTAATCCTGATAGGTCATCCAGAAATACCTCAGGAAAATCTCTCACCACAACAAGTTCTTCTCATTTCTATTCCTTGGCCTTAGCACTCACTAGATGTCTTATTTTCTCTTTTAATCTTTATCCTAGCACTCTAAGCACTTTTCCATCTAGTAGAGGTATTCTAACTACCTTTTCATGGCAAATTATCTCAGCCTTATGGTTGGACAACCAATCCATTCCTATGATCATGTCACAACTCCCGCTTCCAAACAGTATCAAATTAATATCAAACATGTGGCCCTCTATTTCTAGGTTGCAACCCTTAATGACCTTATCAATTTCTACTAGTTACCCACTAGCTATCTCAGTCTCATAACTAAATCCTAAATCACTAGGTCTATGCCTAACAGAGGTATGAAAGTAGTGGAAACACAGCTACTGTCGGCACCAGAGTCAAATAAGGTTGTGGCATAATGATTGTTTAAAGTGAACATACCCGTTATAATGTTCGGGTCCTGGCGAGCCTCTTCTGCTCCCAACATAAATGCCCTTCCACGTGCCTGGTTACCATTGTTCCTACGACCCTGACCCCCGTCAATGGATAAAGCTTGGTTCAGACAGTTTCCCCTAATCTTGGTGCTTGGTTCAACCTAGGACATGCTGCCTTAAAATGATCGGTAGCTTCACACTCATAACATGCACCACGAGTAGTAGTCAGGTTTCTAGCATTTACTGGGTTCACATTCCTAGGCATCACTCGACAGTCCTTAGCAAGATGTCCTAGGATGTTACAATTAAAACAAGTGTGACAGGGTGCCTCAGGTGGATGTTAAAAGCTACATGTGGTACACTTAGGTGTCGTACCCGTGTTCTCTCTCCTAACAGGGTTTGTAGTTAAAGCAAAAGCATTCCCAATCCTAATTCTCTTTTTATCATCTCTCTAATTCCTATCCTTACTAGGCTCTCCCCCATTTCCTCTCTTCTCAGGGTTCTTTTTTATTGACCCATTCCTAATGGCTTCATCAGTTAGTGTAAAAGCAATTTGCACAACCTTTTGAATGGTCTTTGGCTCTGTTGCCGCCACCATCCCTCGGATTTGTGGAGCAAGGCCATAAATGTACCTCTTAACCCTTTTTTTCTCAGGGGTAACTAAGTAAGGAACTAGCCTAGCCAACTCATGGAATCTATCAGTATATGCAGCATGGCCAGCCTCGACCATGGCATGGTTCCACAACTCAGTTTCCAACTTTTGCATCTTGTTACTTGGGCAAAATTCTTCCCTAGTCAAAGTCTTAAAATCTTCCTATGACATACCTACAACGGCCTCTTGACTTTGTGTGTGGATTTGAGAGTTCCACCATGTAAGAGCCTGGTATGTGCTTAATTACACATACCATTTTCCACTAAAAACAGACTTAAATGACTAAAAACATACCAAAAATACATTGTATTTATGTGTTTTGCATCTATATTGTGCAGGAAACGGATATATAAGAAAAGGACAAAAACGAAGCAAAAAACGACAAAACCGAGCAAGAGAACGAAAAAAAAGAGGGTGAAGCAAAAGTCAAAATCAAAGCCAAGCCGTAACCGAAAAAAAAAATAATACTAATGGGCCCAACCCGTTAAAACCCATTTAAAATGGGTCGGGTCAGGCCCATTAAAAGTATTATTTGGAATACTTAAAATGGTTATTAAACATTTAGAGCCTTTGCCTATTTTCTCGGGCCCATATATATGCCCAACCAAACTTAATAGGCCCAAATTTATAAAACCAAACGGACTGTTAGAGATATTTCCACCAACAAGTACTATCCATTGAAAATGAAAAACATACAACCTTGGGGGCTTTTTTCTGCATATTTACCTTTAAACTTTTCAAAACAAACACAAGGGACAGTTGTTGCAAAATAACTTATCACCTTGGAGGGGACCGAGGACCATTCCTGCCATTACCCCAAAACTTTACCCTGCTCACTTAAAACACTGTATATCTTCCCAATTTTCCCGCCAAGCCCAAATCCCCTTTTGGCACTATTCACCCATCACTTTCCTTTCCCCTACAACATACAAACAAAACCCCACCTTATAAATAGCAATTGCCACCTTGGCAATCCCCTTTAATCCCATTGGTCCATGAAAAAGATAAGAAGATAAAGGGTTGTGATGATAGACCTTGGGTTCCAAGTTAAATTAATGGCTGAGATGACTTTTGGGACTCACTCACACAAGAAACACAGCTTCTCATTCTCTCACACAAGAAACACAAATAGGTGAAGACAAAGAAGACCAAGACTTATTAGCTTATTATATATAGGACTCTTGTAAGCCTTAAAAGGCATCTAGTTTACTTTCAGCTTATCTTAGTTTTATTTATCTTATTGTACTTCATTTTCCTTGTAATATTTTTAAAAGTTCAATGAAATTTAAAGTTTGGTTTTAAAATCTGTTAGCAAGTTTTTTATGTTTCAAAAGCTACTATAAGCTCTTATTTACACTCTTATAAGCTGTTTACACCTTAAACAATGAAAACTTTCTAGTTTTGTGTTGTTTATGAACTAGTTCAAAAATTCTACTCAAAAAGCTATTTGGAAGATAAGCCAAAAAGGGAAGGGCTTATAGGGTGTTTACTAGCATGTTCTTGAACAAGCTAGAGCTTGTAGACAAAGCTCATTTGAGCTTATTTGCCCTGTTTAAGAAAGGGCTTTTATAAGTTTCCATTTTTCAATTTTTAGCTTATTTACTTTTCAACTATTTATTTGTGCTTATTGCTTGCTTATATCTGCTTATTTATGTTTGCTTATGATGTTTAGTGCTTATTATGCTTGTTTTGTAGTTTAGAGATCATTAGTTTAAGTTTTTCTTAAAAATAGTCTAAATAGCTTAAAATATTGCTTATTGTGTTCTAGCTTATTTCAGTGCTTATCTATTGTTGAAATTTGCTTAAAATTGCTTATTATACTTGTTCAATATCTGGTCTTTTCAAATTGTGGCTTAAATCACTTTAAAAATGGCTTATGGATATTTAAAGGGGTGTTTGGGTTCGTGGCCAAAATGGGTCAAAATGGTTTAAAAATCTTTTTGTGTCATTCACTCAACTTTAACAAGCACTTTTGAGTTGTGATAATCTGCTTTTAAGAAGTTTTAAGGTTTAAAAGCTCAATTTAAGGTTCTATGCAAAAGGTGTTTGAATCTATGTAATCAAAACAGTTTAGTGTAGCTTATTTGATTAGGACTTTTAAATTAGATTTTAAGTGTTGATTTTGAGTTGTTCCTAGTGTTTAAATGCAGTAGTATAGGTTTTGTTTAAAAATGCATTTGCAAATTAAGTTTTGCCAAAATCTGTCAACATTTTATTAAGTGTTTTTAAGGAAAAAATAGCTTTTTCATTTGCTTTTTCTTGCTTATCCTTTAATTCAAACTGCTTTTTGAAAGATGATAATCGTTCTTTGAGGCTTAAATTTCATCTTTTTGAGGTCTTTTATCCATAAGGATCTGTTTGATTGCTTATTTTTAAGCTCAAAAGTAGGGTTTTGTAAAGATTGAAAAAAAAATTCTAAGTGTTGTGTCTGTGAAAACCAGCTTTTTCATAAGTCCTTTTCAGGGCTTATTTGATTTTCAAACTCCTTTCTGATTGTTGATTTAAGTAGCTTATAGGTCAAGCTTTTTAGGGGTATACCTCCTTAAGCCATAACCATTTTCTAGCTTAAAAATAAGCTAGAAAAGTGTCCTCTTGGCAGTTTGGTTAACAGTCTTTGGCCAAAAGCTTAATTGCTTATTTGAACTTCAGCTTATTGCATTTGCTTAAATTAGGTTTATATCTACTTATTAGGATAGTTTTAGCTTATTCTAGCTTATTTTACTTAGGGTAGAGCTTATTTGAGCTTATTTGCACTTTTAGCTTAGAAATTTTTAGTTTAAAAAGTCTTTAGTGCATCTGTCATTTAGCTTATTCTTTTATTTTGGCTTATTTTCTTAGCTTATTTTAGCTCCTTAGTGCTTAATAGGGTTAGCTTATCATTGGTTTTTAGCTCATTAGTTTCCTTGTGCTGAGTAGCCTGAAAAGGCTAAACATGTTTTAAGGCCTTTCTGTCTTAGTGTAAAAAAGCTTCCTGTCAACTTTGAGTGCTTATTTTTGGTCTTTAGAAAAAGGCTTTACTAAACAGTTGCTTATTTTAGACTTCATCTAATATAAGTTGTTAAAAACAATGGCCAAATAAATAAATATATGGGAGTGAGGGAAGCCCAAGTGAGCAGGCTCGCACCTAGGACTTCAACTCGCTCAACTAATATATTTACACCTCACACACACAACCACTCTGCCTTGGGGTCTTTTCCGTTAGGACTTGCATTATATTTCCTGTATAACTTTTTACCTCATTTAGCATATAAGCTGTTTAAGTTTTTTAATAGCTTATTTAGATAAGTTGTTTCACCCAGCTTATTTTTCTTTGATCCAGCTTTGTTCAAGGGACTTTTTGTAATTTTTTTATAATTCATTTATTATTTTTAATATTTAATTTAGTTTAAAATCGTTTTTAATTCATGATAAAAAATATAAAAGTCAAAAAAATATAATTCTTTTTTTAAAATTTTCTTTTATCAAATAGGACTTAGGAAAATTATATTTGCTTTCGTAGGGTTAAATTTGTAGATTTTAGTTTTTTAAAGAACGAAATTAGATCCCGTTCACGTTTTTCGTATTTTTAAGCTTAAATTGTTAGCCTCAAAATATTGAGCCAAACAGGAAGTTCGTTTATTACGTGTACGAGTCTCGGTCATTTAATTAGTTAATGTTGTAATAGTATAATATCGGGAATCGGGCTCGATAGTTAATCTAATATTGTATATGTTTCGGGTTTAATCCCAAGCAAAACCCGAGCCCGGGTCCTAGTTAAATATCTCGCGCGTTATTTAACGCGACGGGGTATATAAACTCTTTTCTATTTAGAAAAGAGTAAGTTGTTCATTTTCTAAATAATTCCATTTTCCATATTCTCTCATCTCTCTCTCTCTCTCTTCTTTCTCTCTCTAGAACAACTCACTCTCTCTTTCTCATTTCTAGTTCTTGATCCGTGATTGATTCGTGTTATGAAGTGTTAACGGGATCCTACATCCTAGAATTTCCTGAAATGCTGTATTTAAAGAATTTCCAAATTCCCCTTTTTCAGTTAATTCTATTTCATCATGAATCATCTA